>JARHVA010002311.1:2077500-2235000 GCA_037957365.1 Torreya grandis
TAAGATGATGACATTTCATTATATATATTGTGAGGATGAGATATAAATTTATAGAATTTTGATTGAGAGACTTGATGATTGATATGATTTACCTAGATTGGAAACTTTTTGGATGAGATTAATTCTGCCAGTTAATTGATATGTTTCCATTTGGAGACATAGTTAAATAGTTATTTTCTATTTTGTGCAAGAGTGATTAGGAATTAATTAGTTTGTTTCTACTTTTTTAAAGAGTTAAGTGAGTTGTTTCCTCTTTGGAATAGAGTGATGGGATAGTTAATTAATTTGTTTCCAAATGGAGATGGAGTTAACTAGGTATCTTGGATTGGATTGAATAAATATCCCTTTCTAAACTAGGTAGTCAACTAAATTTGACATATGATGACATGGGTTAGATGGGGGAGGATAATTGGTATTTATTTATTTTATTAATTAAATGTGCACATATTTAATTATTAATTAATTAACTATTTAATCATGGGATGATGTTAATGGGATCTTGAATAATTTCATGGTGATTAATTAATTTTTTCACATGGTGATGTTAAGATTATATGATGTTAATGAATATTAGTTATAAATGTAAATGATAATATCATGGTAAATTATTTAGAGTGGATTACAATGTTGGAGTTAGGGTTTTTACATTTCCCCCTTTTTGAAAGGAAATTATGACTAAAAAATGCAACCATTTTTCAAAGAATAGAGAAAAAGTAGAAGAAAAAATATGATTGCACTAGGATTCCCCTAGTGGCATGAATAGAAGGATTATGCCCCCTAGAGAGGACATGAAAGGATGAAATACACATAATTTCTGTTGAAATGAGAATATGGATAAAAATGAATGGATTAAGAGTAAAATGTAAGGGTTTGGGGTTAATAAAAGAGGTGTTGGGTTCTCCTATGATGAATTGACTATAACTATGAATGGTTTTGATGGATGTTATTATATGATGTAATGGATGATTTTACATTCATATTATATTTTTTATGATGTATCCTTATTAATTATTATGCATAAAATTAATTATATTTATGGATAGTTAGGATGGATTGAATGTACTTTAATCAGAAAAAAACTTGATCTCTCTTCAAATTTCCTTTTATAATGTTAAAGAGATAGTATCTAGATGACAAAGTGCATGATATAAACCATTTATTATACCAAAATATTATTTTAATGACAACTACCATCTTTCACCCATTATTCACCATGAATTATATTACATTATGTGGTCCATGATGTTACTACTTGAAGAGGTAAGGTTTCTAAAACCATTACTCCACCTATTAATATATAACAATTGCCTCATAAACATAATATTGTAATAAAATGTAAGGGATATGACATTATTGACCAATTAAGAAATAAACATGTTAGGATTTCAATCTTTCAGATCCTAAATCAATATAATCTTTATAAGGATATACTATATGAGGCACTATGTGAGACATAAGTTCCAAGTGATATTGAACCTACTTATTTTGTAGATATAATGAAATATTTTGAGTACAATTATAAGCTAATTATCTTTGATCCGACATATTTACCATCCAAAGATATTATCGACCAAGAGTTTCCATTACTCATACATGTAACAACTAAAAATAAGGGTATAAAAATGGTGTTCATTAATAATGGATCAGGCCTAAACATTTATGGCATAAACTTATTAACCATCATGGGAATTAATACCAATCTTATTCAAAAATCAGCCATGCATATAAAGGAGTTTGATAATTTACATAGCCCTCTAGTTGGTTAAATCACTTTGGATGTGACAATAGGGCCAAAAATGGTCCCTACTACATTTTATGTGATGTCTTATTCATTACATTATAATTTAATTTTGGGTAGACCTTGGATACATTAAATGGAAGTATTCCATTCTACACTTCATAGATGTGTAAAATTCAAACATAATGGACATTATTGACTATGCCTATATATGACACACCTTTTAAATTATGTAAATTAACATATTATGAAATATAGGGTATCCCGATAGTGGTGCTGCCTAAACAATGAATTCCTCTTGATCATATACATACTTTTGAAATGGTTGAGTCAAGTATATTAACTCATCCATATCTAGAAGTAAGTAGGGGATAAGCCACTAAGGTGAACATAAATATACATTAAGAGAAATAATATTTAAAAAATGAACCAATATTATCAAACCATGAGAACCCATAACATTTAAGCTTTTATTATTTGTAAGCACTAAATAGACATATATGCATGTTTCACACAACTATGATAATGATGATAAAAATGATTATAAAATGAGAGATCATAAAAATATGTAAATTAAAATTTAATCCAATTGATCACATTTCACACAACCTATTTGAACCTATAGGTCATGGTATATATAATATAAATCAACTTTAAGATGATATAAAACTAAATCAAGATAAGGGTAAATAGAAAATATAAGGCAAACATGTAAATGTTTGTTATTCCATACATCCCTCTTGGATGAAAAAATTGATACAACCTTACAAGGGTCAAATGAAAATTCATCATGTAAAAAATGTGGAGTATTCATAAAAATCTTCATAATAGACATTATAGATCATGACACAGAAAGATATTCTAGATACCATGTTATCTATGTTACTTGAACATATAATGTTTTTTTACCTTCTACCAGACACATCATATAGTAGACTTGCACCCACAAACTACAAGGTACTATATTTTAAATATAATAAAATCATTGGTCATAATACAAATTAATGTGAGGCATGGAAGAACCTAATTTAGAAATACAATAATGAATGACTCATACAAATTATGTTTGAAAATAGAAAAGACCACATATTTACAATCTTTAAAAGAGAACATTTTTGTAAAGAAACCAAAGCATGCATATATAACCATTTCAATAAATATTGATGGGGTCCATAACCCACATCTCAATATTGATGTTAAAAATTAGAACACAGCTTGTAATTATTACCACATTATAATAATTTTGTCATAATATATATGAGTTACAATATTCCCTAGCTTTTACACAGTCTCTTAGGTATATGATTTTACCTGTTACATGTGGCCCAAAGGTATTGTACCTCATTATATGGGTCATGGTCAAAGAAACATACTTTAATTCACACATTGGATAATAATGGTTGATTGATATGAAAATAGTTGTTAGTTTTACAAAACAATTTATTATTTTTCAACATGATAATAAAGAGGTTCATATCCCATTTAATAGATATAAGGAACATGTATCAACTATTGATGGTAATGATTTACTAACAGACATAACACTTTTAGAACTCATGCAATATAAATAATTTTGACAAGTGAGGCCACCACATAGTATCTTGGATCTTGAATTTGAAGACCTATTAGACTAATGGATTCAAATATTCCAAAATACCAATTTTTTTTACAAAACTCCAAAAATATTTTTAGCATAAACATGTAATATTGGTTCCTTGGAATCTATATTTATTTTCATGTTGATGGATGGTATATCAATTAATTCTACATACACATGTGCTTCATGATTTTATGTGAGTGTGATAAAAGAATACTTAGATACATGATGTATTCCTATTTCAAATGTTGGGACTTCCCTCTACTAATATCATGTGGACATTGGGAGCATCTACTTATTTGATCTTGATAAATAGGTTATATCATTCTTTGATCACTTCATTATCATGTTTAATTTCTTATTTACTTACACATGCCTTTATCCATTATTATATCTTTCACAAGGTACTTGACATATTATTAACTTAAATTTTTTTTCTAACACATTTGATCCATGGGATACTATTATATGCTTATGTTGGTTGCTTATGATTTCCTTTATGCACTTCCTTGAGTGTCTTGCCTTGTTATTTTCTTACTTGTTTAAACATTTAAATATGCTCATTTTTTATGACCCAATTGCCTTTGATTTTTTTATTTTACATGGGCATATGTCATTGTTTATTATATTAAAATTTAAAATGTCATTATTTCTTTTATGGATATTTGAATAATGTTCCTTCAATTGTGTGACATTTGAACATACCCCTTGTTTATAGTATCCTAGGACCATTGTATGTTGAATTGATTTTGAATGCTCTTGTGTGTTATTTTTTTCTTATTTAACTTTTCCTATATATATATACAAATTTCCATGATATTTATCATGTATCTTAGGCCTTCATGTTATCACATTTTTCTATGTGTTTCAATGCTACATTTACCTAGACATGTTATTATATATACTACATGGTTCCATTCATAGATTATATAGTTGTATTATCATTTTGAGGTGAGGCAAATACTAGTTTATATTAGTGGGGTAATGTCATATAAACATGTTATCCAAATTTGGAACAATTTTTAGATTTAGTCGGGGCGTGCTTTGGAATCATGTTCTCCACACTTATTCACTTTAGTCTTGTACACTTGGAAAACTCATAACTTGGTTTTTCCTCTCAGTTATGGACCTTTACTAATTTTGAAAGCCTCACATCTACTCTATCTTGTGCCCCTTAGCCTATCTCTTGTTCTGACTAGTATTATGTTAATGACCCAGACCTTATATCTTGTCTAGAATGTTTAGATTATCTTATGCCCTTATACGTTTTGATCCTCTACCTATTTTTTAACTATCATGACATAAGCATCAATCTAAAATATTTTTGAGGTCAACATACCCCCATTCCTAAAAATGGGGACCCTTGTTTCAAATTGTGAAAATTTGTGCTTTAAATTGAAAATTCATCTGATCATAGTACCATTAGAGTGTTTTGCACATTATATTTATTTGAATATCATCCAAACCATGGTTATATTGTCATGTTTACACATGATTATGGTTTTATTTTATCAAAATTTATTAACATTGGATCTCTACATTTCAGGTTGTAGGTCTAATAGAGTCTCACTTGAACCCATAAAATCTAGGGTTTCTTAATTTGATGATAATTTGACCCTCTAATTGATATTTGATCTTTAATTAATTAATTGAATTCATGTTTAGATATCATTAGTCTAATTAGTTAGTCTAAGTTTCTATGAATTTAAATTTACACAGGGTCATTTTAACTAAATTTACATAGGAAAAATTATTATAAATGTTAAACTTAGCTTAATATTTTAGCCTAAATTTTTTATCGTGTTTATCAAAATGATCAAAACTTTAGTCTAAAATCTTCATACTAAGTTATACATTTCCTGAAGCCCCATAGTCTAGTTTGTTGTTCACATGGGCTAAATTAAGTAGAGGTCTTTTAATATATATTTTAAACTTGGCTTAAGAATTTATCTTAAGTTTTTTATCATGTGAATTAACATTAATAAAACCTTAGGCTAAAATTATATCCTAGGTTATATATTTCTTGAGACTTTATTAAGTCTATTTTATGTTTGGAGGAATGGAACGAACCTAGAAATGACAAGTGTCAAGCTTGTGGGGAGTCAATAAGTCAAGCATCGAGATCTATGGTATATGTTAATTCAAACACAAATGATCTAACGATGCATGATCAAAGTTGAAAATTTAAAGGACTCAGAACAAACATGGAGATGATAAGTGTTGATCACACAACCCATGGGTAAAACTTGATAATATTCCTTAAGATCAATGGTATGTAGCTGAGCATACACATCTAGATCAATTATGCATGTTAAGTTAAAATTTCAATGAATCCCCAAGATGAGAGAGAGGGTGAAAAGTGTCACCATTGTAAGAAATCTATCATAAAATCAATGGTATATAGAGTTAAGGATTGAACCCAGTATATAGAGATTGATAGAGCATGTTTTATTTGTATAATCAAGATCAATGGTGTGAGATAAAGTTGCCATTTCAATGAAGCTCAGAATGAAAGTTTTAGTGACAAGTTTCATAACCATGGGGAATATGATAGAGTATCCAATGGTGTTCAACTTCTTGGATTGAGATCAATGAACCATATTAATCTATGTAAGTAGATCCAATGATGTAATCCAAGTTAAAATTT
Organism: Torreya grandis; assembly: GCA_037957365.1. Taxonomy (NCBI): domain Eukaryota; kingdom Viridiplantae; phylum Streptophyta; class Pinopsida; order Cupressales; family Taxaceae; genus Torreya; species Torreya grandis. The sequence continues at coordinate 2,083,483 of JARHVA010002311.1, forward strand.
TCGAAGGGACTGAAACCAATAAAGAAGTGACACATGTCATAAAATGATAAATAGTCATATTTTTATTATTAATGATTAGTATGTCATAGTGATACCACATAAGTAGATAGCTCAGATTAAAATATCTTATAGACCCAAAAATAATTGAGCTATGTTTTTCATCATATGTTGAGGGTTGATTGTTCAAAGACCTTACAGGGTAGACAAAAGAAATTTTAAGGGAACCAATTATCAATGTTAGATTTACTGATGATCAAATGTAACAAAACCATGAATATCAATGGTAAAAATCAATAGATGTAATTTTGAAGAGTCTCAAAGGTTGATTAAGTTGACATGATATATTATTTTGAGATAAAGATCATGTAAATCCTTTCAAAAGAATATTTTATTATGAAAATGCATGGGTAACATGTAATGCATAGTTATGTTAGGTTAGTCATAGTTAAACAAGGTCATGTGTTTTATTAGTATTGGTAAAAGGCTACTTATCTATGACACTTGTCTAGTTGTAAGATAAAACTTGTCCAGTTACATGTTAAGAAGGAATAACTAGCATATCTCATGAAATATCTATATAAAGGAGGTATTTCCAATAATAAAGAAAGAGGGGGGAGTTATTAGATCCATAATTACTTTTTAAACTTAGATAAAGTTGTACAAGCAAGGAATTCTACAAATTTTGTCCAATATTTTTCTGTGTGTTTGCTATCATGGCTATTTCCTCAATTATCTAGTTTGATATTCAAATTTGAATTATTTTTATGGATCCTAGATGTTCACATGTTAATTACAAGTTTTAAATTTGTGATTATGATATGTTTATTGAAAGTTCTTAGGTTTACTTTGCTTTCTTTTCTCTTCTTGCATCTGGGCTAATGATATTTACTTGTAGGGGTAAAATTCTTAAAGTGAACTTGATTTATTATTTGCATTACCTTTCCTTAGATATTTGTCAAATATACAGTAGGATCTATGCTTATGTAATTTCATGCTATATATTGGTTTAGTGCATGTCTTGATGAAATTTAAGCTCTATCATAATGTCTAGAGTGAATATCAACAATACCTTATTTCTGCCCTACCCTCCCTTTTGTTCCTTTTTGATTAGATCACTATAGTTTAGCTTTTCATTATAAATATTCATGCTATATTAGGGTTATACTTTAGGGCTTGGGCATAATTTATTATACTTAGTTCAAATCACTTTCATCTTCAAAAAGATTTAGGACCATGGTTGTTCCCAACAACCATTTACATGTTCGTTTTGTGAAATAATGATTTAGATTGGATGCTACTCCACCAAAAATCTTAGGAAGATCACAACCAACAACTCATATAATTAATTATTTGGATCCAAAAATGAGAGGTGTTTCTTAAACACTATATGAACCTAATGATACATTTAGGTGCATCAACAGGGGAAATTTTGGCACTAAAGGAGGGCCTTAGATAAATCTTTATGAATTTGTAGTATCTTTGCTAATTTTAGTGAATTTTGTTCAAATATTGATGTATTATTTGCATATTTGTGTTTATTTTAGCATATTTGTGTAAATATAATTGATATTAATGGTTCCAAACCAGTCTTTAGGATTATTTAGCTAAAAATCATTATTCTTTTAAAATTTATGTGAAAATTTTGCAAAGGTTGTTTAAACTTTGTTAAAGATATATTTGTATTTGTAAATATTTGGTTTCTATGTTGTATGGTGAATTTGGATCTATAAATACTAAAACTAATATATTCATCAAGGTATGACATGGTTAGGTAGAACTTATATAAATGTGCCTGGTCAGGTACATGATCTACCTCAAAATCTTGAATAGTATTTGCCTTATTTTAGTCCTACTAGTGTTGTGACTAATAAAAAACATATCAAGTGCTTTAAAGATACCTTAGGATTGTTAAATTTTATTTATGAAGATGTTTCCTATAGATTATTTCCTTTTGATCTTAGAGATGAGGCATATGATTGGTTTCTTAACCTTCATGAAGATTTAATTATCAACTAGAACTATTTCAATAATAATTTAATTGATCAATTTGGAAAGATCATAAGTCCATATGTCCTTTATCAACAATTAATTACTATAAAAAAGGATTCAAATAAAACCATTATAGCTTTTAATGCTAGATTTAAAAAGGTGTTGAATATAATTATAGATCCTTATAGACCCATTGAAGCTTTACCTTTAGAGATTTATAAATTTGCTCTAGATCCATTAACTTGTATGTTTTTGACAAGATATATTAAATTCATTACTATATTAGCTTTAGCCTATGTTGAAGATGTGGTAATTAATGACCAAATGTAACCCTAGGGTCAAATGGCATATGCCATTCCAAATATCATTCCTGATTTGTCCATGCTAAATATCATGCCTAATGTTAATCAGAGCATGCTTACTTTAAATGAAACTCCAATTTTAAACCAATTGCCTTTGATTCATGCTTATCTTGGTCAAAACCTAAGATTCCTAAATAAAATTGCAATTATATGTAATCCACAAGATCAAAGAGCTATGGTGTCAATATTTGGAAGTAGTCCTCAAGTTCACAATTTAGAGGCACTTGAAAATGAAAATGACTCCATTATAAAAATATTCCAAAAGTTGAGCATTGATTTTCTTAAGACATGAAATCAATTAGGTAACAATGGGGAAGGTTCTAATAGAAGACATTATTTTCAAGGGTTTAATAGACCCACATATATGTTTCAAAATAAAAATGATAAATATAATAGAAATCCATCAAAAATTATGAATGTGCCTGACATAAACACTTGTGATGTGCCTTTTGGCTAATTATTGTAGGGTTTATAATAATGTTTCATGGTCATCTAGTTTTTATAATATATATACATGCTTTGAAATAGCTCTTATGGCAGATACCTATGATTTTCCATTTTAACATGAAGATGAATTCAAAGATACTTCAATGGAGGGATCCATTATACCAATCATGTAGGAATATCCTATCCTTTATAAATCAATAGAATAAGTTGTAGTTGAGATGAATGGAGTTCCTGAATATGTCATTAAAACACTTGTAGGTAAGGGCAATAAATATGAATCAAATGAAATAGATAAATAAATTTCATATGATTCCATCAAAAGGTCAAAAATATGTGATCGACATGTTTAAAAAGGTAAGATTCCAAATGAATCTCATGTCCGTTATGTTGATCATGATGAAGATGCCTTTTGGGATGACTTTGAGATTTTTTGTGTAAGGATTCCCACTTCATGTGGAGATTTAGTAATGTATTATAGAAAGTAATATTATAGTTTTTCTTCAAGAAGGCAATGATATTATGGATATCCCAGAATAAGATTAGTTGGAGCCTAATTAAGACACAATCCAAGTATACCAACTGAGTTCACAATATGACCATGGAAGGAGAATGAGATAAGACATGATCAGTCTTTGAATGAAGTAGAGATAGATTTCCTCATACAAGAAAGAAGAATTTGGGAAGAATATTATTGGATTTTGGATCAATATCTTCAATCCATGCACTTAAAAATGGAGATGGTAATCGAAGCTATATCATGTAGAAGACACAAGCATACAAGTGATCCTATCCATAAGAAGAGGTCATTGAATAGAAGAAATTGTGTTTTAAGGTTATGTAGTAGTCTAAATAACTTTCCATTAGATCTTGGAGGTAATTTTTTTGTGAAGTTAGTGTAGGGATTTAGATTAGTTTCTTTTCTATTTTTTTCCTTCATGTCCCTTATTTGTAAATAGTGTTTGTAAATATTTGTTTCCTTATTATTGGTTTGTTTGGTGTGTTTGTTGTCTTTACTTCATTATTTACTTATAAATAAGTCCTTTTGGATAGCCCTCAGATCAAGTTAACCTAAATTCTCAAGGATCTTCTCATATTAATAATACAGGTAGGATATTTAAACATTGGTTAATCATGGATTCCAAAAATTTGAACTTGATGTTATGATTTGGAGAAATTGGTAAAGATTGATATCTAGGTTAATTGTTCCTTAAAATCTTAAAGCTTGTTTTAATATAAATTTGATTTTAATAAGGATTGTGCCTGTTGGGTGAAAGTTTAAATTACTGAAACACAATCCTATTTTAACTTAATAAACATTATTTCTTGGGACAAAGTTTACAACCAAGGATGATTGTTTGAAGATCAAACACTTGACCAAATCCCAAAAATTAGCTAACATGGTTCCCAACCTTTACTAGAGAATAAAAATGATTTGAAAAATAAAAAAATAATAACCTTATTGTAAAATTAAAGAAATTTGTAAGCAAAGAGTTGGTAATGTCCACTAGTGTTATGGATGTCTAGTTGGTAGTAGAGCAAGGCCTTGAGTGGAGCAAAAGGTATCTCTTTTAGGGCAGTAGTAGAGCAATTCCCAAGCCTTCCCTTAGCTAAAACATGATCCAAAATGCACATCCAAATATGTTATAAGTCAATTTTAATGGTTGAAGTCATGAAATCTAGAAGTTGTTCCCTAAATCCCATGGTAAACAATAATTGGAATCAAAGCACACACACAACATGGTTGTGTTTTGATGTTTGGAAATTCCACATATGTAAGACTTATTTTAATTATGAGTTAATATTAATAATGGTAATTGATCATATGGGATGATTTTTTTAGTTAATATTTTAAACCAATAGTATTTTAATTCTAATATATTGCTATGTTTCCCCTAGAAGTCACCATTTGTTGAGGTCAACATAACCCCATTCCTAAAAATGGGGACCCTTGTTTCAAATTATGCAATTTTTTACTTTAAATTGAGAATTCATCTTATCAGAGTACCATTAGAGTGTTTTTCACATTATCTTTATTTTAATATCATACACACCATGGTTGCATTATCATATTTACACATGATTCTAGTTTGATCTTGTCTAAATTTGGTAACATTAGATATTTATGTTTTAGGTTGAAAGTTTAGTGGAGTCTCACTTAAACCCACAGTGTCTAGAGTTTCTTATTTTGATGATAATTTGACCCTCTGATTGATATTTTATCTTTAATTAATCACTTTAATTCATGTTAAAATACCCTTAGTCTAATTAGTTAGTCTAAGTTTCTTTGAATTCAAATTTACACAAGGTCATTTTATCTAAATTTACATGGGAACAATTATTATATATGGCAAATTTAGCTGAAGATTTTAGCCTAAAGTTTTTATCATGTTTATCAACATGGCCAAAACTTTAGTCTAAAATATTTATATTAGGTTCTATATTTCCCAAAGCCCCATAGTCTAGTCTATTGTTCATATGGGCTAAATTAAGTGGAACTCTTTTATTATATATTTTAAACTTAGATTAAGACTTTATCCTAATGTTTTTATCATGTTAATTAATAGGAATAAAATCTTAGGATAAAATTATATCCTAATTTCTATTTTACCATGACCTTATTAAGTTTATTTTAAGTTTTCAAGAATGGATCAAACTTAGAAATGATAGGTGTCCAATTCACAGGGAGTCAAGAATTCAAGAATCAAGATCTATAGTGCACATTAACTCAGGTACAAACAATCTAATGATTTATGATCAAAGTTAAAAATTCAAAGGACTCAGAACAAGAATGGAGATGACAAGTCTCAAGCACACAACCCATAGTTAAAGATCAAGCATCTTCCCTAAAATCAATGGTATGCAGCTGAGTGTACACAACTTGATCAATGATGCATGTTAATTCAAAATTTTAATGAAGACCTATGATGAGTCAGAGGATGAAAAGTGTCACCATCATAGGAACTCTATTATAAAATCAATAGTACATAGAATAAAAGATTGAATCCAATATACATATATTGATGGAGTGTGTTTGATCTGTAAAATCAAGATCAATGGTGTAAGATAAAGTTGACATTTCAATGAATCTTAGAATGAATGAGGTAGTGACAAGTGTCAAAACTATGGGGAATATGATAGATCATATAATGGTGTTTAACTTCCTAGCTCAAGATCAATAAACCGCATTAATCCATGAAAGTAGATCCAATGGTGTGAATTAAGATAGAATTTTTAAAGGGATCAGAACCAATAATAAAGTGACACATCTACTAAAATGAAAAATGGTCATACTTCAATTATTAATGAGTAGTATGCCATAGTGATACCACATAAGCAAAAAACTTGGATTAAAATATCTTGTAAACCTGAAAGCAATTGAGCTATATTTGTCATTAGATGTTGAGGGTCAATTATTCAAAGACCTAATAGGGTAGACAAAAGAAATTTTAAGGGATTCAATTATCAATGCTAGATTGGCTAATGAAAAAATGTAACAAAGCCATTAATATCAAAGACAAAAGTAAAGGGTTGCAATTATGAAGAGTCTCAAAGTTTAATTAAGTTGACATGGTATATTATTTTAAGTTAAGGACCCTATAAATCCTTTCAAAATAATATTATATTAATAAAAGGCATGGGTAACATGTAATGCATAGTTATGTTAGGTTAGTCATAGTTAAATAGGTTCATGGGTTATATTAGCATTGGTAAAAGGATACCTATCTATGACACTTGTCTAGTTGCATGTTGAGAATGAATGACCAACATATCTCATGAATTATATATATATATATATATATATATATATATATATATATATATATATATATATATATATATAAAGGGGGTATTTATAATTGTAAACAAAGAGGGGAGAGTTATTAGAACCAAAATTACTTTGTAAACTTAGAGCAAACATTTCAAGCAAGGAATTATATAAAGTTTGTATAATATTTTTTTGTGTGTTTTCTATCATGGCTACTTCCTCAATTATCTAGTTTGATATTCATATTTCAATTAATTTTATAAATCCTAGATGTGCATATGTTAATGCAGAGTTGTCAATTTGTGTTTATGATAGGTTAATTAAAAGTTACTAGGTTTACTTCTCTATCTTTACTCTTTTTACATCTGGGCTAATGTTATTTACTTATAGGGGTAAAATTATTAAAGTGAACATGATTTCTTATTTGTATTACCGTTCCTTAGAAATTTTATTGATATATAGTAAGCTCTGTGCCTATTTAATTTAATTCTATGTATTAGTTTAGTGCATGTCTTAATGAAATTAAAAATCTATCATAATGTTTGGATTGAAGATCAAAAACAACTTTGTTTAGCCCTGCCCTCCCTTTTACTCCTTTTTTATCAAATCATTATAGTTTAACTTTTCATTATAAATATTCATGATAGATTAGAGTTAGACTTTAGGGTTTGGGCATCATTTTTTGGGCTTAGTTTAGATCACTTTCATCTTCACAAGTATTTAAAACCATGGTTTTTTCCAACAACAATTTACATATTCATTTTGTGAAATCGTCATTTAGCTTGGTTGCTACTCCACCACAGATCTCAGGAAGATCACAACCAGTAACTCATGTAATGGATTGTTTAGATCCAAAAATGAGAGGTGATTCTTAAACACTATATGAACTTGATGTTACATTTAGGTGCATCAATAGATCCCTGTGTTGACACTAGTGTCCTACCCTAACACATATGTCTAGTGCCTTAAAATCATATAATTTACAAATGAAACATATCCTAATGGTTGGACTAAGTGATATAATTTGAGATATTTATTGATAGGAGTGGTATATATTCACAATCACTCCTAATTCATTCTAAACCTATCATTCATAAAAAAGAGCATTTAAAGAGCATTTAATTGAGAAAATATTCTTATTTCCATATCAATCATAGGAACTATACATCTATAGGTATTAATTACCAAAGGAGTAACCTAATGTCATTATTTGCCAATTTATAAGTTAGGTCATTATTGTACTAGTTTTTTTCTCATATTACATTTTTATGTACACACAAGCCAACACATTAAGAGACAAATACATCAGTCTGAGGTTATATTTAGAGTAGTGGATATATAGGTATCACCCATTAATAGAGGGGTATTTGGGGTTATCTCGACACCATGAGCCACTATCCCATTTTTTCCAAGGTCACTATGAAGATGAAAGACTAGGGTTTTGCAATTTCATGAGTGAAAGTCCATGACCTAGATATAAATGCACCAAAAAAAGGTGAAGACAAACCCAAAAGCATCTAGGTGGTCACATCCTTTTCCACTAGGTATTCCATATAATAAACTTGAATCTAGTTTAGATAGTAGCATCGATTCTAAGTCCAATACTGATGCCAGTGTCTATGACTCCAAAGGCACTCAATCTATAATTTGGAGACTATTCTATAATCCTCTTCTAGTTTACTTCCTAAATTTTATAGATCCAAAATTTTGTTAACATTAGAACCAACTAAGTACAATATTTCTTTGTTGTTTCCATCCATCATAGTTTTTCCTCCTATTTTTATCCTAACTCAATTTAATAAATTCAACATAATTTGTATCTGAGTTTAGCATTTAATTAGGATACTATAGATATGATTAACACCCTTTTGCATTATCATTTTTATATTTTTAACCCTATCTACCCAAGTAGAATCCACATCAAATTTAGGGTTAAATAGTCCCTCATCTATTAGTGCATTACAAAGGTTTTCACCAATAAACTTGTATTAATTTTCTTGATTTTTATTTTAGTTGTCAATATCACCTCAAAGAGGTTTTCACTAGAGGATTGATATTTTAATTTTCTTCTTATTTTTTTAAATTTTAAGATTTATTTTATCTAAGAAAATATTCATGTTCCCCAAAATATGTTGATGTATCCAAGTTGATTTCAAATCTATTTTTATGATCTTATAGTGGGGTTCCATCTTAGAGTCTCATGAATTCTAGAATGGATTCATTATTTGTATTTGAAATTAATGTTTATGTTTAAGAAAATTGTGTCACTAAAAAGGTTGGTGGTGACAATATACTCAAAGAGGCTATGGTAAGAATGCATTTCAATGTTAGAATTTTCTTTAAAAATCATAGATGTGACACTAACATCTTATTGAGTTCAGCATACCCCTATTTCTAAAAAATGGAGACCCTTATTTCAAATTATGCAAATTTGTACCTTAAAATTGAAAATTCACTTGATTAGAGTACCTATAGAATGTTTACACATTGTATTTATTTGAAGATAATTCACACCTAATTTGGTTGGCATATTTTTTCATAATTCTTATTTGATCTTGCCTAAAGTTTCTAACATTAGATATTTATATTTCAGGTTGTAGTTCTAATAAGGTCCATTTGGAATGGGAAATGTCTTGGGTTCCATATATTAATGTTAATGTCATCTTTTACTAACCTTTGGTCTATTAAAAATCAAATTGAAGTCACGTTTAATCATCTTGAAACCCTCAATCAAATACATAGCTCAAGTCCCTTTGAATCAAATTCAAATTTGCATAGGAGCAATTTATGCAGGAATGATTATTTAATTCATAAACCTAGTTTAATTTTTATTCTAATGTTTAGTCATGTTTATCAAAATGACCAAAAGTTAGTATAAAAATTTATACTTAGACCTTTATGTCTTGAGCCCCTTTCATTCCTTTTATCTTTGCATAATCTAACTAATCATAGGTCCCCTTTTCTAATGTTATAAGCCTTATTATAAGACTTTATACGATGCCTTTTATTATATCTAGGGTCACCTTTATCATGTTTTAAAATATATATTAAATATTTTATCCTAAGGTCTTACCTATGTTTATTAACACAAAATAAAACTATAGTCCAAAAAATTTATGCTAAGTTCTTTATTTTCTTGATCCTGACTTAAATATCATTTTCATCTACAATATCAATGGTCCATGTTTTCTTGGGTGATTAAGATCCAATGGTGTGAGATTAAAGTTGAAAAGTTAAATTCTTTACCTCAATCTAAATTTCAAACATATTCCAAATATTAATGGTGTGCATTTTCTCAAGAAAGATTGATCTAATCGTGCATATTGAGTCAAGACTTTAACAGAGCCCTGAGACAAGTGAGAGGGTGACAAGTGTCACACCCATGGACAAAGAAAAATCAACAACAAATGGTGTTATACCTTGTGGATTAATATCTAATATAGCACATTGATCTAGCCAATCAAGATTTGATGGTGCATAATGAAGGTTGAAAACTCAAAAGCCTTGAGGATGAATACAGAGATTACATGTGGTATAGCCATGAGCCATAAATTAAAGATCAATCATATTTTAAAGATTGATGGTACATAAATGAGAGTAAACATTCCAATCAATAGTCTATGGAACATAAGGCATAATTAAGAATATCAAGATCTATGGAGCATGATTGATATGTGTAAATGAGATAAACGATGTGAGATCAATGTTGACATTTCAATGAAGCTCAAAGTGAATACAAAAGTGATAAGTGTCAGAACTGTAGGGAACATAACTAGAAGCTAATAGCATTCAAGTTATCAGATCAAGATTGATGGTCTATGTTGATCTGTGTAAGGATGATCCAATGGTGTGAGATCAAGGAGGAATTTTAAAAAGACAATGATCATTTTCCAAATATTAATGAGTAAAATGCCATGAAAACACCATAGGGATGTCATGCAACTCATCATTTGAAATGGATGCTACCATTAAATCACTAAGAAGACCTTTAAAATATCCCTATCATGTACTAAATCCCTAATTAAAACTTGTACTGATCATAAATAATCCTAATAGAGTTGACTTATCATCTGTGCAAAAATAATTCAATCTAGAACTCAAGTGTAGAACACTAGAAGAGCTTAAGCCATGGATTATGGCTCTACAAAAGGAAGAGGAGAAAATAATGGATTCCCTATGAGCATAAAATGGATAAAAAATAGAAACTCAATTTCAAAAATGATTAGTGGGGGTTCAATTTAATCTAGATACTATCATCTTGGATAGAGTGGTAGAAAAAAAATCCATGATTGCTGAAGAGGAATTCACCTTTTAGAAAGTGGAACCATTCATTAGTTTGACTCCAATCAAAGGACAAAGGCCTAGTGAGGTTCTTATATTTAAAGAGGACCCATTAAAGCTGGGTCAATCACAATCTAATAAATTATAGGTTGTTATCAAAGGCATGATGCAACAACAGAGGATTTAGAAGAGATTGGCATCTTGCCAATCCAAGATGATAAATTCAAGCTATTTGAGGACACCATGATTGACTTATTTAATTCCTTAAAGTTATTAAAAACTAGGAAAGAGGTAGTGAATAAATAAAACATAATGGTTATAGGCCAATTTGGCTAATGGCAAGCCTTAAAATACAAATCCAAGAATTTGATCAAGGTCTTGACTAGAAATCAAATCCCTAAGTTTAGGATAGTCAGCCTAACCCACTTGAATATAGATATGGCTATATTAACTAATGATGGCAAAGCCCTAAGTAGTTGGTCTAAGTAGATAGATGAAATTTATAAGGACCTAAAATATTAGTGAGATAATATGTTATACATATTGGACATACTAATAAAAAAACCCACCACACTTAGTACTTTGGCTCTAATAAGTGGTGAGGAATTCAAGCATAGAATTACTCAATTCATGCAAGAAGTGAGGAAAATATAGGAAATGCTAAAAGCACCAAACAAGTTTTGGAAAGTTCTGAGAGAGATCTTAAGGGATTAGAGGATCAAGAAAAGGAATTTTTCATGACACCTATCATTGATCTCTAGATGATCAATAAACAACATTATAGAATGATGATCTTCCAAAGAAGGTAGAAGACTGCATTGATAAAAGGGTCTCAAAATTAGTTAAGATAGGAACATTCTTTTTATAATTAAACTTGTATAATTTTGGAAATATAATATTATTTTTGTAAAGGCATGTACAACTTGTAAAGTACATCTCCTAGGTCAGTATATTAGAAAAGGTCATTTGTTCTAGAATGTAACATAAAGGACAACTATCTAATACACATGTACAAATGTAATTTTTCATTATTGATCGACATACCCCATGAATTTTATATATAAAGAGGTTTTTACAATTGTAAAGGGAGAGAGAGTTTTTGGAGAAAAAAACTATTTGTAACTATTGAGCAAATTAATATAAGTAAAGAGTTCTAAAAAGTTTGTCCATATTTGCTTGTGTGAATTGCTATCATAGTTTATCTCTCCTTTATTTGATCTTATCTTCATATTTGAATGGTTATTTTGAATTATAAATGTGCATATTTTAATTCAAATTTGTTAATTTGTGTTAATTCTAGATTAGTTAAAATTTATTAGGTTTACTTCTCTTTCTTTTCTCTTCTTGCATTTGGGCTAATACTATTTGCTTATAGGAGTGAAATTATAAAAGTAAATCATGTTCTTATTTGAATCTTTTCATACTTTCCTTATATGTTTACCTAATGTGTGGTAGGATTTGAGCTTATGGTAATTAATGTTACACATTGGTTAAATGCATGTTAGATGAAATTTTAACTTTGCCATAATGTTTGAAACCAAGATCAACAACACCTCTCTTTTTGCCCTACCCTTCCTTTTACTCCTTTTTTATCAATTCACCTTAGAGCAATTTAATTGTGAATATTCATCTTAGTTTAGCTTTAGACTTAGGTTTTGAGCATAATTCACTCAAAATAGCATATATTATCTCCAAAATCAAAGATCAACTATTAAGCCATGATGGCTCCCAACCACCAACTAATATAATTTTTTTTAAATAGTCAACCTATTCTTCTTGTATTCCACCAAGGATAACAAGATTATCACAACCAACAAATCATGCAATGGAATATTTGAATCAAGAAATGAGAAGTGTTTCTTAAACAATATATAAACCTATTGATACATTTAGGTGTATCAATAGGGAAAAAATTGGTGATAGAAAGAGGGAAAGTTAAATATTTGAAAATTTGTGACATATTTGCTAATTTTGGTGAATTCTATTCAAAGATTGATGTATTCTTTGAATATTCATGTTTATTTTAGCATATTTGTGCAAAGATCGTTAATATTAATGGTTTTAGATGAATATTTCTGCTTATTTAGATAAAGATGGTTTTTTTATGTTTGATGTTTAATTGTAGATAAGATAGCTTAAGATTTATGAATCCAAGGAATTTGAGGTTAGTAATAGTTGTTTTGTTCAAAGATTGATTGGATCTCTAAAATATGAGTTTATTTGAGATTGAAACATGTAAATATCATTAATATTTATGGGTTTAGACACATATTTGAGTTAATTTATTTAGATATTGATGTCTTTTGTTTTTTTTAATACATATTTGTCCAAAATTTGCTTAATGTGCTTGTCTGATCATCATTATTGGTAAAGATACGACTTACACATTGTATTTAAAATAAGGTTCAAAGCTCTCAAGCTAGAATCACTAAGGATAAGGACCATATCACATTCAAAGACAAGGGTTCCCCTTATTTTATTATAAGTCCATAAGAGAGCTAGGCAAGACAAAGGTAAGCATACACTTTCAAAGTCTCAACCAACTTCACCAATTTAGGGTGCTCATGTGATTAATGCCTATCAAGGTATGACTTGGATAGGTGGTTATTAAATAAATTTAATATGTGTGGTACATGACCTTCCTCACAATCCTAAAAATTATTTACCTAATTTTAGTCCTAATGGTTTTTTTAAATTTTTGAAGAACACATTAAAAGCTTCAAAGTTACTTTAAGACTTTTGAATGTTGTTCATGAAGATGTAGCATGTAGATTATTTCCATTTACTTTAAAATATGTTGCATATGAATGGTTCCTTAACCTTACTAAAAACTACATAACTAGATAGAATGATTTTAATAATTAATTCATTAATTATTTTGGCAAAATCATTAGTCCATGTGTCTTGTACCAATAGTTTACCATAGTCAAAAGAGACTCAAATGAACCCATAAGATCCTTCAATACTAGATTGTAGAAAATGTTTAATATAACCATAGATACTTATAGACTTTATGAGGCTTTATACTTAGATATCTACAAGGATGCCATGGACCCCATGACTTCTTAGTGTATTAAAAGATTGGTTCAATTCATTAATACACTAGCCCTAGTTTGTGTTGAAGTTGTGATCATTAATGACCAAATGCAACCCCAAGTCCAAATGGCATACACCATTCCCAAAATTAATCCAAATATACCTATTTTAAATGTCATTCCCAATGCCAATAAAAGTATGCCTATATTAAATCAGCTTCTAGTTCTAAACCAATTGCCTTTAAACCATGCACATCATAGCCAAAACCTAGGATCTTGAACTCTGCTAATGGATCTCATCCACAAGACTAGAGATATTTGATGCTTGTAGCCATTAGTAGCACTCAAGTTCATAATTATAAGGTGCTCAAGATTGATAATTATTCTATCTTAAATATGGTTCAAAATACAATCATTGATTTCATTCAGCTGTAAAAGCAAGTTGGTAATACTAGAGAAAGTTTTAATAGGAACTCTTTCCAAAGGTTCAATAGGCCTTCAAACAAATTTAAAAATAACAACAAAAATCATAACAATGAGTCATCCATAAATAATAATGTGCCTGATATAAATATTGGTCATGTAGATTTGCTTAATTATTGTAGAGTTCATTGTACTTTAAAACATGGTGAATTAGATTGTCTAGAATTTTTCAATGATTTCAAAGCTTTTCAAGAAGAACTGGATACTTTTGAAGTTGTATCTAATAAATAAAATGGTGTAGGTACCTCAAGTTATTTTAGGCCATCTAAATCTATTGATTGAACTTTCATGGTGGAGACATTTAAGTTCTCATTCCAAGAAGAGAATGAGCCTGAGGATATCCCTAAAGAGATTAATGATTTTTAGAAATATCCAAAGAAGACCTATCCTCTAAGGAATAGGGATTAGAAATAACATTTGACTACCTCAACTCCACCAAATAATTTTGACACTCCTAATACTACACTAGATAATAATACAGAGCCTCTTAAAGGAACTACCTCTAAACCTAATGTTGATACATCTAATTCTTCCAATAGGACTAGATATAATATATTAGAGGATATGAAAAAGATCAAAGCTATCATTACCTTACATGAGTTGACTTAGATTATAAAACAAAGGGATGTATTGTTAGAATATTTGTCTAAGAAGCTTGGTAAGTCTCAAAAGGTTGCACATGTTAGTGTTGTAATACACAAAAATAAGGTAGGCATTCCACCTTTCCTACTCAAAGTCAGGATCTTTGGTAAGAATTTACACAATTGCTTGGTATATTTAGGTGCATCTATAAACATCATACCTAGGGGTATTTGTGAAAAATTAGGTTTTTCTCTAATTAAATCTGATAAGGTTATGACATAATTAGATAAATAAAGAGTCAAAGTGATTGGTGAATTATTGAATTTTCACATACATGTTACCTCTAAACTAAGGATCCAATAGTTCATTGACATCCAAGTCGTGAATATTTTTGACACTTATGGAATGTTATTAAGTTGGGATTGGACCAAATCATTTAATGGTTATATGTCAACTGACTATTCATACATGTGGTTACTATTGTCACTTAGATTTATACCCTTTAAGGAGATGTCTCAGCTCTCCTCATCCAAGTGGAAAAATTGAAACACCTCTAGGCTATGGGTAGCCTAAAAATGAGGTGAATCTCTAGATAGGGATATCTCCCTTGATGTACCACTTGTACATCACTAGTAAACCTATGCTTTGTGATGGAAAAGGGAGATAAAATTAAAAGTAAACTATCCTCAAGGAGGTGATACACCAAATTAGTTGATGACTACCAACCAAATGCATGTTACACATGAGAAAAAGGGACTAACCAAACATACGCTTCTTAAATTTGCATCTTCTCACATCAATATTTCATTATGAGGTTGTTATGAGTGTTTATTCTAGGAGGACTAGACAAGAGGCCCAAGATGGCACTATTTGAATAGACTAACTCACTCAACCTTGACACATCAATATAACAGTTCACATGACCTACAAGAATAAGTTTTCCAACTGTAGATAGGTGAGAGAATGAAATAACATTGATAAGGAAACAATAAGTCATAACTAAGAAAAATCAATCATCCAAGTGAACACACTATGAACAATCATGGAAGAGGTAAAAATTAGTATTCTTTATTTATCCATGGTATGTAAATGAGTAGGGCTTCACCATACTCAGGTGGAGCATAGTTTATAAAATCCAAAATGGTTAATTATTATATATATTTGGAGAGATAGGAGAAGAGAGAATTCTAAAGGTCACAAGGACATTGGTTATAATCTTGATCACTTGGAATATCCTAGAAGTGAGCCATCACCATCTTCAGTCTAAGAAACTCCCTTTTATCACACCTTGTACACTTGGCTTCCAAAGTGGCTTCATTTTTCCATGTAAATACATATAATGGGGTGAATTAAATGTTTTATAACCCTCCATGGCCTTAGAGGCATTAGGCACACCTTAAAAAAGTTTTCACTTTAATTTTTTCACACTTTTCATCCTCTTGCTCACTATGCCAATTTTAATTGGCTGAGATGAGAGCTCTATTAGGCACACTTATTAGTTTTTACAAGGCATTAAATTTAAATGGTGATTTATATTAAGTCTCAATTTTCCTTCCAAATTTTATTTCATCTCTTGAAACCTCTTAGAACCTACAAAATGCATAAAATAATCTCAAATACCCTATTTTGTACCACATCCATATAATTATATACAATAAAAAAGCATGGGGAGTATATTTAGAGATTCCCCTCAAATATATAATCATCATTATATGCAAAATATTCTATTATATCAGCTTTCCATCTTCATTTCCTTCATCGGGTCCTTATCTAAGGGTTTGTAAGGGTTTTAGGCCAATTTCACTCTTAAGCTTTGTTCATAAGAATGGGATGTTGTAATTTCAAAAAAATTCCACCAAAATTAGCTTTAAGACCCCTAATAACACCTCTAAACCTCTTGTATCTCCATTCAAATCATAAAAAGAGATATGAGCTTCTAAACTTCTCCTATCGAGTTTGTTTCTACACTTTGCATAGGCCTAAGATGGTCTTAACATGCGAAAATGGATTATCATGGTTTCACATACATAAAAATATATTATACACATCTATAATGACCCAAAAAAACATGATATAATAGGTTATAATACTCACTTCATGTGAAAAGTGAAAGTGACTCTCTATTTGGCTTTTAGGCCTAAACCTTGCTTCTTAGGCTTGCCTGCAAACTCAGCAACCTAGACTATCCTATTGGGTTCCCTCCTTATATGAGGTATTTATAATGTTTAATTAGGTTTTTATAAATTTAAAAACCTATTTTAATTATTTCTTTGGCTCCTGGTCCATCCATTTATCACCTTTTCTCAAACCTATCAGTTTATGCATAAAAGGAAGTACCTTCTATTTGAGACAAAACAAAGGGTACTTCCCATATTTAATTAGATATTTTGAATGTTTTAGAGTGTTATAAAATTTATGTACACCATTTTAATCAATTTTTATCCTTTGAACAAATAATTTTACCCCTAGATTCCTTAGATCTCCAAGGTAGACTATTTGAAGGCATATTGTGTGTAGTATTTAGAGTATAGGTTGTGTATTGAATTTGAAAAGGTCCTATGTTATTCCTCCTTGCCTAACATGCCTAAGATATGTCAATTCCACCATGGTGAGAACATTATAAATATTAATAAACCCTTATAACTCATTCTTTCACCTTGGGACATACCTTTACTTAGTTGGGTCTGATTGGTAGGTTGACCCTATTTTCTTAGGAAAAAGGAGCCTATAGCCAATGCTTGTGTGCTTAAGACTTTGATATCAAGTGTTATATCATTACTTTAATATTTAAAAAGCTCTTTAATCCCTTATTTATCCCATATTATACCTTGAATTTGTATTTTTCTTAAGACTTATCATAGATAACTAACTATATTACCGTATTCTTTACCAAAGGATTATTCTTGTAAGTGATCCCTACATGTCTAGGCTTCAATTCAATGCCTACATAGCCATTTAGGGTTCATTATAATCATTTTTAATCTTATTATATTAATTTTTATCATGTTTTTCCTATACAAACATCAAGAACCATCACCCTTTTGTTCACTTCATCTCATAGTCATCCACAGTTGGATATAAGTGAACATTTTCAAATGAGGGGACACATATAGGTGTTTAATAGACCTTGAAACTTCACAAATAAAATAATAATAATGGTATTTATTCCAATTGGTATTATTTTCACTCCATTATTTATTCCAAACATGGGGATATTCATTGATATTTCAAGATTGGGTGAATGGGTCTCTTTTAGATCAAAATCCTATAAATGATCACTGCCAATGTTTAGTGCGTAAAAACACAACTTTGGGCCTCCAAAAAACCAATTTCCATTGATCATATGTCACTAATATTTTGAATGGTAATTTTTTTATATGTATATTACTAGTTTTATTCATTAATATGCCTAAAATCCTTTAGTACCCCTATTAAAAACTATCAACAAAACATTAAGAAATTTTGTTTTCATGTTTTAGGAACAAGGTGCCTAAACTCATTCCTTGCTTCTTCCAAGATGGTTTACACATTATTTTTCCATTTTTACACCTAAAATAGGTTTCTCATGATCAAAAAACATTTTATGATTAAATATAAGGCCTTATCATAATCTAATATTCTATATAGGTACCTTCAGGGCTCTGTAATGTCACCTATAGGCAAGAATTTTCACACATAAGTAGTAAAGCAAACTTGGATAGTGAGAAATAGATCATGTTTATGATAAATCCTAGGTAATAACAAATATTACCAATTTTATCTTATAATTTTAATATATTTAAACACATATCAAACTTTCCATCTCAATATGACATCATCAGGGAGACTCCTGTAGGTGTGTATGAGTTGCATACAGACAGTGAAGAACCTTCAGGTAGTAAACATGAGTTGTGAGTTTAAATGATGTTTGGTAATTTTAAAAAGATTCAAAATATACTCTTTCCATTATTAAATCCTTATTTATATCAAACACTCTATTTAAACATGATTGGTCTCTATGAGGGCACCTGTAGGTGCATTTTAATGCAGGAGACTATGTGCATAGGCAGTGAATAGTAATATAGGTAGTGTGCAAGAGATAAATTATTGGGATTAAATATATATATTAAAAAATTTATAAAAGAAACTTTTATCACTCCAAAATATTTTAACACCACTTAGAGCTCCCATTCCATCATGACATCATTTTGAGATACTTGTATATTCAAAGACTTGCCTATATATGCATAGTGTATTGACTATACCCATGGAGTATTCTTTGGAAGATTATATTGGAATGGAAAGAGATAAACATATAATTGTAAACATGATAATTAACATATTATCATCCCTTAGAATCACTACCAAATCTTGGAGATTTTGAAAATAATGAAAATTTTCCTACAACATAAAATGGTGCTTCTCTTGTAACATGAGATGATTTGCATATCCAAACACCTTGAAACACTAAAACAAGTAGGGGTATAATTTTATGATTTATTAAACATAATCTAGAAACAACATCATCAAGTGAATTGTATGGACTTGTCTAAACCAATGCAAAACTTATAGAGTACACAAATTAGCAATATAATAGGATAGGTCAACTTATTAGGAATGGTTCATAAAGTAAAATTCACCATTAATATAAAACCAAACATACAATGGACTATTATTTAGTGTAGAAGAAACCCCTGGGAGCATTTTTCCTGAAACATCTCCTATTGGTCGTACCAAGTACAAACCTATTGACTAGTTATGTGTGCATGGAAGGGTGAAAAAGGAGCATAATAGTTTTAATTTAATTTTGAAACTTATAGAGTAATTTAATCATGAAAATGTATTTTAATATAAAAAGAGTCATATAATGAACTTATAAAACGTGTCATACTCCCTTATGGGTTGTATAAGTGCCAAACTCTTCATTTTTTCAAGAAAACTACCCTTTTTTCTAAAGATCCTGCCACTTTTTAGTTATGAATAGTTGATTAAGGTATAATATGACACGTGTCACATGAAATAACCCTTTTTAAACATTAACACTTCCAAAGGAGGTCATACAACTCATTTACTACTCTTTATGACCTTTAAAATGAATCAAAAAGATATATTGACTAAAATGGCTAATGACCAAGGCTAATATGATATATAATGACATAAAAAGATCTATAATACAACATAATACATAATAATATACCCATATAAACCTATAAATATCAATTTTTTACCTATAAGGGTCCCAATTTGACCTACATGGTCAAATTTAGTCAACAAATTGGTGACTCATAGGGGTAGTAAGCCTGCTATACTAAAGATCAGTAGACTTATCACTCCATTGGGATTCTAGAGTCATCTGAAGTCTAAAACAAAACAAGGAGACCTTTCTCCATTGACCACAATATTTTATCAATACAAGAACACTAATTTACTACCTCAACCACATAAAATAAAGGACACACACAAAGCAAAATAGACACACTAACAAGACACACATGTGTGCTTAAAGCACTTAGGGAAATCAGAAAACAAACAACTATGCACAACTAGAAAATAATAATACCTAATTTCTAGGATCAAAAGAAAAGTTTATTGAATCATCTTCTTGATAAAATGAATCATAGTGCTAAGCATGTTTCTCCTTGGATTGGATGATTTATAGATCATACCTATTCCTTGGCACTTCACTTGATTTTCTCTCAAGTAGATCATCCTTAAATATGTATACAATTTATATATATATATATATATATATATATATATTCCTTTTTAACTTGTACACATACCTCATACTACTACCAACTCTTAATTTCATGATCAAATTATATCTCTTTAGTAGGCATAACTTCAAGTAGAGTAGTTTCTTATTCCTTAAAATATTGAGGCCAATAAGAGCTTGTTCCATCTTTCAAAAGATATTGTATTTTTCCCAACTGATTGAGAGGATGATAATCCATATTTATTATTTTAAACATATCATCATGGGATTCATATCTTCTTGAAAGGACAAAATTGAAAAGTTGTTTTTTCTTTACATACTCACTTGAGTACCAAGGCTACCTTCTCCATTTTTTATTAGATCATAGCCTCCTTGAAGAGGAGTATAACCTGGTCCATTTAATAAAAATAATTAATCCAAAGGCTTATTATATACTTTTTCTTTCCCATCTATGATGTCTTGGATAGTGATGGAAGAACCAATGATGATTTATTCTTCTTTGGCAAAAGGAAAACATTCTTCCATATCAACCTAATAAGAAGTTTCAACACAAGAGACCACCTCTTATTTAGAATTTAGGACCTCTTAATGGATCTCAATGTGAATCTAAACTATCATAAGATGTTTTTGGTTCTCAATTACTGCAATTTCCTCAATTTTCTTCTCCTTATTGGTGATGCCAAGACTAGGCATCTTGTAATCATGTGACTTAGTCCAATGAGGTTACCAAGGAGCTATGTTTTCTTCAAGAAAGTTTTCTAAATTTTTATAAACCAAATATTACTCTTTATTTTCCTATAAATTATTTATATCAAGGAAAAGGGTGATGTGGTGAGGACAAGATGAACTAGTTGGTGGAGGTGGAACATAGAACTCAAAATCAAATTGAGAATGAATTATAGGGGATTCTTTTGGGATTTATTGAGGAAGGGGAGGTAGAACTTGGGATAAAATATCTTGGTTTTTTTAATTCCATTTTAAAATAACTTAATTTAAATTTTATTTATCTTGAAAACTCTCTTTAAGAAGGTTAGATGGGGTGTGTTTAGGCATAGGATCTTCTTTTATCTCTAAATCTTCCATCACACCTTGACTTAACAATTTCATTCTCAAATATAAATCTTCAATTAGATTGGTTAGGTTATCTTTGAAAATTCTCTCTTGAATTTTATAGGAATCATCATGAGGATAAGGAGTAAAAGAGGGCTGACATGGAAGACAAGGAGTCTCTTGAGGAATGGTGGGAGGAGCTTGCATAGGATTAAGTTCTTTCTCAACTTCACACTCTTTATCAAGGATTTTATCCTCTTTCTTTTCCAATTATTCCAATACCTTATTCCATCATATTATATTTCGATTATGAGTCTCTTATTAAGTTAGTGATGCAATTTGAGGAGTGGATGAAGTGTTTAAGAAACTTGGGATCCCCCTAGGCTTGGATTCTCTACCTTGTCTCCAACTTGTAATCTCATAACTAGAGGTCTCTTCTTGAGGTGGGGATGTAATAGGAGAGGGAAATGAGGGATTAAATTCCACTTAATTTGTTGATGATATATACTAATTCATTTAATTATTGGATAACTCAATTTTCCTATCAATATTTGCTTTAAAAACAAAGTTTGTCTCCCTAACTCTCTCTTTCAACTAATTGGTAAAAAGATGGATTTGATAAACTTTATTTGGTGCATCAATAGGGGTTAAGTATGACTGATATAAATCTTGGGGAGGTGGATATTAGGGTTGATAGACTTGGTTAGGTTGCTCCTAATTAATTCTTAGACTAGCATCTCACTTGTAAGCCTTTGTAATTTTTCTCTCTCAATAGGTGCCCACTCTCATTTAACCATCTCTAATGCATATCTCACATTATTAATGATATTCTTAGGAACATCTTAACCATGTACCCTTAGTTTATTAATCTCTATCATGTTTTTCTCATAACCCTAGATATTTTTCTTGAAAGTATAAATGGACTAATTAGAGAAGTGACTAGGTTGACTAGGAGAAGCAAGATATTGAGAAGGCTGGTTATAAAAATGATAAAACTCATAAAAAGGATCATAAGTGTCATGTTGGATCTATTAAGGATCATGATAAGACCAATAATAATTAGCCAAAGGCTGATATGGAATGCCATAAGCTTGATATATCTCACCAACTTGTGTAAAATAGTACACAACACCAAAATTAGCCATGGAACCTCATTAAAAGTAAGAACACAAAGAAAAATATTACCAAAAATCTTCAAAAGGAAAACCTAGGCTTCTTGACCAAGTGATTTAACTTTGGAGTTGCCATTGATGCTTCAATAGATGCATTCAAAGGCTGATGTGTTAAAAGACAACACCAAAAATATTTCAACTTATTGGACTATAAGTCCTAATGAGAACTAAAAAACTATTGTAACTTGTATTTACAAACTTTTAGGAGATGTCCTAACTCTCATTGAAGTGGCACAATTAAAACACCTCTAGGTTATGCATAGCCTAAAAATGAGGTGAATCTCTTGTTAGGGCTATCTCCCTTGATGTACCACTTGTAAATCACTAATAAACCTATATTTGTGAGGTAAAAGGGAGATAAAATTGAAATTAAACTATCCTAAATGAGATTATACACTAGATTATTTGATGACTACCAACTAGCTGCATATTACACATGAGAACAAGGGACTAACCAAACATACACTTATCTAATATGCATTTTCTCACATCAATATTTCATTATGAGGTTGTGATGAATGTTTAAGATAGGAAGAATAGAAAATAGGCCTAATATTTCACTATATAAATATACTAACTCACTCAACCTTGACACATCAATAAAACACTTCACATGACTTGCAAAAAGAAGTTTTCCAATTTTAGATAGGTGAGAGAATGAAACAACAATACTAAGGAAACAAGTCATCGCTAAGAAAAATCAATAATCTAAGTCAACACACTATGAATAGTCATGGAAGATATAAAATATAGTAGTCTTTATTTATCCATGGTATACAAATGATCATGGCTTTACCATACTCAAGTGGAGCATAGTTTATAAAGGCCAAAATGGCTAGTTCTTATAGAACTTGAGAGAGAGAGGAGAAGAGAGAAGTAAAAAGTTCATAAGGAAAATTTTCAAGCTCTAAAAATGAGCTACATGTGCATGATAAGAGGATATGAAATATACCATGTAAGGTTAGAAGAGACAAGTGGCTTCTCAAGTCATAAAACTCATGAAAAGTGGCATGAAACTCCCTTTACTGGCTCAAAAAACTACCTTCATTATTCACCTCTATTTAAACATCCAAAAAATGACTATGGATAGGTATGATTATTAGAATGAGGGTAAAGGGTTGTAGACATGGCTATCCATGTATTGGTTTTAGTCCTGATCACTTGGAATCTCCTAGAAGTGAGCCATCACCATCTATAATATAAAAAAACTCCCTTTTCTCACCCTTGTACACTTATCTTCCAAAATGGATTTAGTTTTACATGTAAATCCATAAAATAGGGTTAATGGCATGTTTTAATACCCTCCATGGCCTTATAGGCATTAGGTACACCTTAAAAAGGTTTCCACTTGAATTTTTCACACTTCTCATCTTCTTGCTTACTATGCTAGTTTTGACTGGTTGCAATGAGAGCTCTAGTAGTCACACTTATGAGTTTTATAAGGAATTATATTTATATGGGTAGTTATATTAAGTCTCAATATTCCTTCCAGATTTTATTTCATCTCTTTAAACCTCCTAGAACCTACACAATGCACAAAACAATCAAAAATACCTTATTTTGTACCCATCCATACAATTCCATACTGTACAAAATCATGGTGAGTATCCTGATAGAGTCCCATACAACATAAAATCATAATTTTTTTCAAACTATTCAATTAGATTAGTTTTCCATCTTCATTTCCTTCATCAAGTCCTTATCCAAGGGTTTGTAAGGGTTTTAATCCAGTTCCACTCTTAAGCTTTATTCATAAGAATGGGATGTTGTAATTGAAAAAAAATTCCACAATAATGATATTTATAACTCCTTATAACACCTATACACCTATTTTATCTCCATGAAAATCATAAAAATAGATATGATCTTCCAAACCTCTCCTATCAAGTTTATTTATCCACTTTTCATAGGCTTGATATCATCTTAAAGCCCCAAAATAGATTATCATGGTTTCTTATACATCCCAATATATTATAAACCTATATTATTACCCCAAATACATTCTATAATATTTATAATTATCACCTCATGTGAAAATAGAAAGTGACTCTCCATTTAGCTTATAGGCCTAAACCTTACTTCCTAGGCCTGCCTGTAAACTCAATAATCCAGACCATCCTATTGGGTTCCCTCCTTATATTATGTGTTTATAATTTTTCATTAGGTTTTTTTTCAACTTTAAAAATATTATTTAAATGTTTATTTGGCTCCTAGTCCATCAATTTATCACCTTTTCTCAAAACTACTAGTTTATGCATAAAGGGAAGTACCCTCTCTCTGAGACAAAATAGATGGTACTTCCCATATTTACTTAGATAGTTTGATTTTTTGAGAGTTTTATAAAAGTTATTAATACCCTATTCACTAATTTTGAGACTTTTACCAAGTCATTTGACCCCCAAACTCCTTATATCTCTAAAGTAGACTATTTGAAGGCATACTATGTGTAGTGTTTAGAATATAGGCTATGTATTGAATTTGAAAAGGTCATATGTTCTTCATCCTTACCTAAAATTATTATGATATTTAAATTACACCATGGTTATAATATTCACAATAAACCCTTATAAATCATTCTTTCACCTTGGGACATACCCTTACTCAGTTGGGTCTGACTAGTAGGCTGACCCTACATGTTTAGGAAAAGTAAGCCTATAAACAATGATTATGAGCTTAAGAATTTGATATCAAGTGTTATATCCTTACTTTAATATTTAAAAAAATCTTTTCATCCCTGATTTATCCAATCTCACACCTTTAATTTGGGTTGTTCTTAAGACCAGTCATACATAGCTAACTGTATTACCCTATTCTTTACCAAAGGATGATTCTTGTAGGTGATCCCTACATGTCTAAGCTTGAATTAAATTTATTTAGACCCATTTAGAGTTACATAAAATAAATTTAATCTACTTGGATCCATTTGTCTCATTTTTGGTCTATACAAACATCAAGAACCATCACCATTTTGTTCACTTCCTCTCATAGTCATCTATAGTTGGATGTAGGTGAACATTTTCAAATGAGGGGACACCTATAGGTGTTTACTAGGAATTGAAACATCAATAATCAAATCCTCATAATTATATATATTACAATTGGTATTTTTTCACTCCATGATTTCTTCCAAACATGGAAATATGCCTTGATATTGCAAGATTGGGTGAAGGGGTCTCTTTTGGATCAAAATATTGTAGATTATCACTGCCAATGTTTAGTGCATAAAAACACAACTTTGGGCCTCTAAAAAACCAATTTACATTTATCCTCTATCCTTAATATTTTTCATGTTAATTTTATTATATGGATACCACTATTTTTATTCATTAATATTCCTTAGATCTTTTAGTACCCCTATTACAAAATATCAACAAAACATCAAGGAACTATGCTTTCATGTTTTAGGGATAAGGGGCCTAAACTCATTCATTGATTCTTCCAAGATGGTTTACACCTTATTTTTCCCTTTTGATAGATCAAATTATTTTTTCATGATCAACCAACATGTTAAGATTTAAGATAATGCCTTACCACAATCCAATATTTTGTATAGGTACCTTTAGGGCTCTATAATGTCTCTTGTAGGTGACTATTATCACACATAGGTAGTAAAGCAAAATTGAAAAATGAGCAAGATATCATGTTGGTGATCAATCCTAGGCCCTCACAAAGCTTCCCAATGTATTCTCAACACTATAGGAGATGTAAAAACATATCAAAATTTCCATCTTAGTATGACATCATCAGGGAGACTCCTATATGTGTGTATGAGTTGCATACAGACAGTGAGGAACCTTCAAGTAGTAAACATGAGTTGTGAGTTTCAATGATGTTTGGCACTTTTCCAAATATTTAAAATATACTCCTTCCATTATGAAATCCTTATTTAGATCATACACTCTCTTTCAACATGGTTGGTCTCTATGAGGGCACATGTAGGTGCATTTTAATGGTAAGAGATTATGTGCATAGGTAGTGGATAGTAATATAGGTAGTGTGAAATATATATATGCTTGGGATTCACTCTATATCTTCACCAAGTGACAAAAGACACTCTTCTCACTCCAAAATATTCTAACACCTCTCAAAGCTCCCATGCCATCATGACGTCATTCTAAGATAATTGCATATTCAAAGAGCTACCTACATATGCATAGTGTATTGGCTGCACCCATGGAGTATGATTTTGAAGATGAGCTTGGAATAGGAGATCAAAATAACATTGGAAAAATGATAATGAAATTATTATCATCCACTATAATATCTACTAAAGCCTAGAGATTCTAAAAATAGTGAAAATTAGAAATTGAAAAATGAGTAAGAGATCATGTTGGTGATCAATCCTAGGCCCTCACAAAGCTTCCAAATGTATTCTCAACACTATAGGAGATGTAAAAACATATCAAAATTTCCATCTTAGTATGACATCATCAGGGAGACTCCTATATGTGTGTATGAGTTGCATATAGATAGTGAGGAACCTTCAAGTAGTAAACATGAGTTGTGAGTTTCAATGATGTTTGGCACTTTTCCAAATATTTAAAATATACTCCTTCCATTATGAAATCCTTATTTAGATCATACACTCTCTTTCAACATGGTTGGTCTCTATGAGGGCACATGTAGGTGCATTTTAATGGTAGGAGATTATGTGCATAGGTAGTGGATAGTAATATAGGTAGTGTGAAAGATATATATGCTTGGGATTCACTCTATATCTTCACCAAGTGACAAAAGACACTCTTCTCACTCCAAAATATTCTAACACCTCTCAAAGCTCCCATGCCATCATGACATCATTCTAAGATACTTGTATATTCAAAGAGCTACCTACATATGCATAGTGTATTGGCTGCACCCATGGAGTATGATTTTGAAGATGAGCTTGGAATAGGAGATCAAAATAACATTGGAAAAATGATAATGAAATTATTATCATCCACTATAATATCTACTAAAGCTTGGAGATTCTAAAAATAGTGAAAATCTACTTGCAACAAGAAATGGTGATTCTCTTCTAGCATTAGATGATTTGCATGTCCAAACCCCTTGAAACACTAAACCAAGAATGGGGATAATTTGAGGATGGATTTAAAATAATCTAAAAACAAAATTACTAATTGAATTATATGGACTTGTCCAAACTAGTCAAAAGCTATAGGGTGCATAAATTAGTAAGAAAATTAGATAGGTCAACTTCTTAGGAATGGTTCACAAAGTATAGATCACCATTACTACAAAACCAAACATCAAATAAAATTTTACTAAGTTTAGAAGACACCCCTAAGATTATGTTGCCTAAAACCTCCCTTATTGGTTGTACCAAGTATAAACTTACTAACTAGTTCTATGTTCATGGAAGGGTGAAGAAGGAGTGGAATGGTTTTAATTCATTTTTGACATTTATAGAGTAATTAAATCATGGAAATGGATATAAGGAAGCTGAAGAGTCATCTCATGACCTTATCCCATGTGTCACACTCCCTTATAGGCCATATAAGTGCCAAACTATTCCCTTTTTCAATAAAACTACCATTTCTTATGATGAACCTACCAGTTTTTAGTTATGAATAGTTGATTAAGGAATAATCATACACATGTCATGTGATATCACCCTTTTTAAACCTTCACACTTCCCAAGGGGGCCATACAACTCATTTAATACTTCTTTATGACCTTCAAAATGATATATTGACTAACATGACTAATGAACAAGTCTAATATGATATAGAATGACATCAAGAGATATATAATACACCCTATGACATAATAATATACCCCATATAAACCTCTAAATATCATGTTTTTACCTATAGGGGTCCTAATTTAACCTATAGGGTCAAATATGATCAATAGTTACCTTGGAAAGGAGTTCCAAATTAGATCAAGATATAATGGAACCTAAAATGAAGCATATGATCACCAAGTGAAACAAAACCAATGAGAGTGTCAACATGGTTAATTTACATCTAGGTGTTTACACTCTTGACACCATAAACTTATGTAAGTCCAAAACTTCTCATGTTATGCTTGGATTATGGAAGATATATTTTGATGGTCCTAGATGCAAATCAGGTTCTAGAATTGGAGTGGTATTAATCAATCCCATTGGAAAATAACACAATTCCTCTTATAAATTCCAATTCCCATGCACTAAAAATCTCATAGAGTATGAAGTACTTATTCTTGGATTATAATTTGTAATCAAACACAAGGTCAAGAAACTATTAGTTTTTGGTGACTCTAAACTAGAAGTTAATCAGGTCAAGAGTAAATATCAATGAAATTTATCAATTCTTATGAAATATAAATTTAGAGTGTGGGACTTAATTGAATGTTTTGATGCTTTCAACATTATGTCAATCCCTAGGGAAGAAAACAAGGCTACTAATGAACTTGTTTCAGATACAACAAACTTTATGACCAATCAAGATTCCAAGTTACAAATCCTTACCATTGAAATAGTCCCATGTACCTTAGTGCTAGATAATGTTAACCATTTACAAGTATTTAGTGATGACCACCAAATCATAGAATTCATGACTAGCTCAAGGGTATTTGAGGATCACATCATTGATGAAGCAAGTGAAAATACCCTTAATGATGACAAAGTTAAAGGAAAACTTGATGACAAGGTCATTAATTTGAGTGATAATAAGATCCCTAAAGGGATTATATCCTTAGAGAGACTATTTTATTCACACAAACAAGCTAAGACTGTTAGGATTCCCAAATTAGATGGGAAGGACTACAATGTAATGGACCTAGGTTCCTAAGGTCAACCTCAGCTAGTGAAAATTGGTACAACCTATACAAGCATTGAAACTAAGAGAGACAAAGATTTTTTGACCAAGTATAAAGATGTAATATCATGGTCCTGTGATGACTTAAATATCTTAGATCCTAGGGTCATAACCCACACCATACCTCTAAAGGAAGCCTGCAAGCCATTTAGGTAAAAACAAAGGCCAATGTACCTTGTCCTAGAACCAATGATATACAAAGAGGTTAATAATTTACTAGATGCTAAGATAGTATTTCCCATTAGACAATCCACTTGGGTAACTAACTGAGTACCAATCAAAAAGAAAAAAGGTGAAATCATATTGTGTATTAATTTTAGAAATCTGAATAGAACATCTGAAAAGGATAATTACCCCTACCTTCTCTTGACCAAGTAATACAAAATTGTTTCTAGTTCTGCTATGATGTCTTTTTCTAATTGATTTTTTAAGATATAATTAGGTGCTAGTGAATAAATAAGATATAATGAAGACTACATTTACTACTAAGTGGGGTACTTTTTCTTACAAGAGAATGCCCTTTCAATTGATAAATGTAAGTGTAACCTTTAAAAGAGTAATGGATCATGCATTATAAGGCCTTATAGGTAAGTGAATTATTATTTACATGGATGACCAGACTATATTTCCAAAGAATAACAAAGATCACATCATGCACTTTCAACAAGTATTTAAAAGATGTAGAAGGCATGGAATTTATCTTAACCTAAAGAAAAGCATTTTTTGTGTAACTGAGGGAAAAATGTTGGGACATGTTATAACTAAGGAGGGGATCTATATAGAATTATATAGAGTAAATTAAATATCAAATATACAACCCCCTAATAATAGGAAAGAACTAAAGTCAGTTTTTGGTAAAATCAACTATGTGAGGAAGTTTATTTCTAGTTTTGTAGAAATAGTGAGATCTTTGAATGACATGTTGAAGAAAGATGCTAAGATCAGTTGGAATGAAGATGCCAAAAGACCTTCAAGGAAATAAAAGAAGCAATTGGACAAACCCTTATGCTGATAAGTTTAGACTTTACTAAAGACTTTTATCTTTACTCTTTTACTTCTAACTATACAATTGTAGTTGTCTTAACTTAAAATATATATGGATATGATCATCCTATTGCTTTCACGAGTACTAATTTTAAAAATTATGAATTGAATTAGTCTCTTATTAGCAAAAAAAATGTGCTCTAGTCAAGGTAGTGAATAAACTTAGGCATTATATCCTTATAAATAAGGTACGTGCTATACTACCAGACCATGTCATTAAGCTCATGCTTAATCAATGCAAACTTGGAGAAAGGAGAGGAAATTGAATGTCAGTTCTCCAATAATATGATCTAGAGATGAAGATTGAAAAGTTGGTAAGATGTCAAGGTTTAATTCAATTGATTTCTAATACTAATCCCAAACTGAGTGTCATATAGGTAGAATAACAAAAAAAATATCCCAATGATTGGTATGATCCTATTGATCATTTACTAATCAATGGTTATTTTCTTAAGGGTTAAGTAAAGAGCAAAAGAGAGATTTAAGGTTCAAGGAAACTCATTTTTTGATCAAGGATGGAGAGTTGTATAGGAAGAACTTTGAAGTAATTTACCTAAGGTGTTTTTCCAAGGAAGAGGCAACTAAAATTTTAAGTACTTTCCATAAAAAATTGGGAAGTGGACATCCATCTAGAAGGACAACAACCCATAATATCCTTATTTTTGGTTACTACTAGAATAATATCTTTAAATATGCTCACAAACATGTGAGAGAATGTCACTCATGTCAAATCTTTAATATTAAAGATCCTAAGGCAGTCATGCCATTAAAGCCAAAACTGATTGATAGACCCTTAGCCCAATGGGGACTAGATTTTTTAGGGGTCATAAGTATGTTTTAACTACTACTAATTAATTCATAAGATGGATTAAAGTAGTGGAAACCAAGTAGTATAGGACTGAAGAGGTGATCAGATTCTTAGAGAAAAACATATGCACAAGTTTTGGAATGTTAGTGTCTCTAGTCTATGATAATGGATCTACTTTTATATCCATTGAGATGATAGAATGGGCATATGAAAAAAACATTGTTATCAATTTATCATCAAACCATAACCCTCGAGGCAATGGGGTGTTTGAATCAATGAATAAGAAAGTGGTGAAATCCATAAAGAAGTCTATAAATGATAAACCAAGAACATAGCACATGCTACTTAAGTATGCCCTTTGGGTAGATAGAACTAGAGTCAAACAAGCTCTTAAGGCATCACCATTATTGTTGGTATATGGTCAAGAATCTATATTTACCATAACACTCAAGCTGCCAACCTACAAGTTCATGTAAGAGTACATGGAGGATGATAATTTTTTTTCAAGTTTAAGGCTACTTAACATCATACAGATAAAGTATGCAAGAGAGGATATTTTTGGATACTTGACATCATACAATCAAGAGGTTGTTTGACAAATGTTCAAAGATAAAGGTGTTTAGACAAGGAGACCTAGTTTTTCTCTAGGAAAAAGCCTTAGAACCAAAAGGAAAACATGAGAATTTCACACCTCTGTGGCTTGGTTCAAATCAAATTATTGATACCGTAAGAAATAACACTTTTAAACTCAAAGACTTATAAGGAGTAGAACTTACATTACCAACCAATGGGCAATACCTCAAAAACTATTTATCTATTTTCCCACCTAAACTCTTCATGGAGTAAACTATAAAAATGGTTAGAGTTAGTGTAGGTAGGATAGATTAGTTTCTTTCTTGGTTTTTCCTTCCTTGCTTGCTCGTACATAGGGTTTGCATATATTTGTTTATATGTCTCTTTTGCTTTATCTCTATTTGTTTTGTGTATTTTCTCTCCCTACTTTGTTCCTTCGCTTTAATAAGCATTTCTCAAGGCAACCCTTAGCTTAAAATTCATCTAATTACCCAAAACAAATATCATAGTTCAGGGGTGTAGGTAAGTTTTCTTAGCATTGGTTGGTCATGTATTATGGAAATATGAACTTAATGTTATAGTTTAGAGAAACTAGTAGATAGTAATAAATAGGTTAACTATTCCTTAAGATTTTAAACCTTGTTTTGATCTAAGTTTGGTTCTAAGAATGATTGTATATATAGGGTGAAAGGTTAGATCATTAGGATACAGTTATAATTGCACTTAAAAAACATTAATTTCTTAAGACAAAGTTTACAGCTAAGGATGATTGTCTGAAGATCAAACATGTGACCAAATCCTAAAACTTGGCTAATTTGGTTCCCAAAATTTTCTAAAAATTAAAAATATCTAAGAATACAAAAAATAAGAGCTTATTACAAAAATTAAAAGGCTATCTAGGTAGAGGTAATTTTAGTAATCTCCATAGGGGCTATGGATGCCTAGCTAGTAATGGAGTAAGGCCTTGAATGGAGCTAAATGTATCACTCTCAAGGATATAGATGCATAGATGGTATTAGAGCAATACCCAAGCCTTCCTTGAGCTAAATCATTATTCTTAATGAACATATAAATATGTTTTAAGTCAACGTTAATGGTTAAAGTCATGAATTTGGAAGTTGTTCTCTAAATCCTATGGCCAGTAAGTGGAATCAAAGCACATAAAAAACATGGATATGTCTTGTTGTTTGATCCTAATTATACATGTGAAATATTTTTTCTAACCATGAAGTGATATTAATAATCATGATTGTTCAAGTGGAATAAGTAGCCTAGTTGTTATTCTAAATCAGACTCTTTGAATTTTAACATATTGTTATGATTCCCCTGTTATTTGCCATTTATTGAGGTCAACATACCCTCATTTCTAAATAATAGGGACCCTTATTTCAAATTATACAAAATTGTAATTTAAAATTGAAAAATCACTTGATCAGAGTACCTATAGGATGTTTGCACATTATATTTATTTGAAGATCATTCACACCTGATTTGGTTGGCATATTTGTTCATAATTTTGATTTAATCTTGCACAAAGTTACTAACATTAGATCTTTATATTTCAATTTATAGCTCCAATAGAGTCCATTTGGAATGGGAAATGTCTTAGGTTCCATATCTTAATGTTAATTTCATCTTTTACTAAACTTTGGTCTATTTAAAATCAAATTGAAATCATGTTTAGTCATCTTAAAACCTTCATTCAAATTACCCTAGCTCAAGTCCCTTTGAATCAAATTCAAATTTACATGAGATCAATTTATGTGGGAATGATTAACTAATTCATAAACCTAGTTTAATTTTGACCCTAAGGTTTAGTCATATTTATCAACATGAGCAAAAATAAGTCTAAAAATTTATAATTGGTCCTTTATGTCTCAAGCCCTTTTCATTCCTTTTATCTCTGCATAATATAACTAATCATAGGGCCCATTTTCTAATGTTTTAATCCTGATCCTAAGACTTTATTCCATGCCTTTTTTTATGTTCAAGGTCCCCTTTATAATTTTTTAAAACCTAGCTTATAGTTTTTATCCTAAGGTCTTACCAGCGTTTATTAACATGAAATAAAACCATAGTCTAAAAACTTTACTCTAAGTCCTTTATTTTCTTGAGCCTAACTTAAATATAATTTTCATTCACAGGATCAACAATTCACATTTGCTTAGGTGATATAGATCTAGTGGTGCAAGATTAAAGTTGAAAATTTAAATCCCTGACCCTAATATAAAGTTTAAACATCTTTCAAATATCAACAGTGCATGTTTGCTTAGGAAAGATTGATCTAACAATGTGTATTGATTCAAACTTAAACATAACCTTGAGACAAGAAAGGGGGTGACAAGTGTCACGCCTATGACCAAAAAACACTTAAAAACTAATGATAGTCAACCTTGAAGATCAAGATCTAATGGAATGCATTGATTCAACCAATCAAGATCTCACAGTGCATGATGAAGGTTGAAAACTCAAAATCTTTGAGGACAAACATGGAGAGAACATGTGGCATAGCCATGAGCCATAAATTAAATATAGAACATATTTCAAATATTGATGGTACATAGATGATCATATACATTTTGATCAATGATCCATAGATCATGAGTCATAGTTAAGCAAATTAAGATCAATGAAGTGTGATTAATCTATGCAAATGAGATCAATGGTGCAAGATCAATGTTGACATTTCAATAAATTTTAGAGAAAATGTGGAAGTGATAAGTATCATAACTATGGGAATGTAGATAATATCCAATATCATTCAAGTTCTTAGATTAAGATTGATAGTCACATTGATCAGTGTAAGGATGATCCAATAGTGCTAGATCAATCTATAATTTTCAAAATGAAATAGTCACTTTTTAAATATTAATGAGAAAAATGCTATAAAAATGCCATAGGGATGCCATGAAGCTCACCATTTGAATTGTCTACCTCCATTAAATCACTAAGAAGACCTTCAAAATATCCCTAATACACACTAAATCCATAATTCAACCTTGTATTGATCATTAACAATCCTAATAAAGTTGAATTACCATTTGTACAAGAAGAATTCAATCTAGAACCAAAGTGCAGACCACTATAAGAGCTTAAGCCATGGATTTTGGCTCTATAAAAGGAAGAGGATAAAATAATGGCTACCCCAGGAGCATCAAATAGAGTAAAAATAAAAACCCTATCTCTAAAAGTGACTTAATCATATATGGGGGTTAAATTTAATATAGATACCACCAGCTTGGATAGAGTGATAGAAAAGAATGCCAAGATTTTTGAAGAGGAATTCACCTTTCAAAAAGTGTAACCATTCAACAGTTTGACTCTAGTCAAAGGAAAACGGCCTAGTGAGGTTCCTATGTTTAAAGAGGACCCATTAAAGTTGTCTCAAGCATAATATAATTAATTATAGTTTGTCATCAAAGGCATGATGTAACACCATAATAAATTTGAAGAAACTTCCATCTTATCAATCTAAGAAGATAGATTAAAACTATTTGAGGACACCATGATTGACTTATTTAGTTCATTAAAGTCAATTAAAACCAAGAAAGAGGTAGTGAATAAAAAAAGTAGAATGGCTATAGGCCAAGTTGGACAATGGCAATCCTTAAGATAACAAGTCAAGGATTTGATCAAGGTCTTGATTAAAAATAAAATCCTTGAGTTTAGGATAGTTAGCTTAGCCCTCCTAAATATGGCTATGGCTATATTAAAATGATAAGATCAACGCCCCTATCATCTAGTCCAAGTAGGTAGAGGACAATTCTAAGGACATAAAATAATAGGAAGATAAGATGTTACACATATTGAATAGCTTGATCAATGAAACCACCACAATTCATCCTTTGGGTCTAATAATTGATGAGGAGTTCAAGCACATAACTACTCAATTCATGCAAGAAGTTAGGAAAATATAAGATATTCCAAGAGCATCAAACAAGTTTAAGAAATGGCTAAGAGGGATCTCCAGGGCCTAGAGGATCAATAAAAGGAATTGTTCATGAGACCTATCATTGATCTCCAACTGATTAATGAACAAAATTATAGAATGAAGATCTTATAGGGAAGGAAAAAGACTACATCAAAAAAAGGGTCTAAAAGTTAGTTAAGATAGGAACATTATTTTTGTAATTGAACTTGTATACTTTTAGACATAGAATATTGTTCTTATAAAGGCATGCGCAACTTGTAAAGTACATTTCCTATAGGTCAATTTATTAGAACAGGCCATCTATTCTAGAATGTAATAGATATGAAAATTATCCTATATACATGTATAAATGTAATTTATCATTAGTGATCAACATACCTCATGAATTGTATATATAAAGAGTTATTGCCAATTGTAAAGGGAGAGAGAGTTTTTGGAACTAAAAACTATTTGTAAATTTTGAGAAAATTAATATAAGTAGTTATATAAAGTTTGTCCACATTTGCTTGTGTGAATTACCATCATGGTTTA
This sequence comes from Torreya grandis, assembly GCA_037957365.1. Classification (NCBI taxonomy): domain Eukaryota; kingdom Viridiplantae; phylum Streptophyta; class Pinopsida; order Cupressales; family Taxaceae; genus Torreya; species Torreya grandis. Next base: position 2,120,035 of record JARHVA010002311.1, read on the forward strand.
TCTCTCATTTCTTTTATCTTATCTTTAGATTTGAATGGTTCTTGTGAATTCTGAATGTGCATATTTTAATGGAGATTTGTTAATTTATGTTGCTACTAGATTAGTTGAAAGTTATTAGGTTTACTTTACTTTATTTTCTCTTTTTGCATATGGGTTAATTTTATTTCCTTTCAAGGGTAAAGCTCTTAAAGTAAATCTTGTTCTTATTTGCATCTTTTCATACTTTCCTTAGATGTTTGCCTAATGTGTGGTAGGATTTGAGATTATGCTACTTCATGTTGCATATTGGTTAAATTCATGTTAGATGAAATTGGAATTTTATCATAATGTTTGAAACAAAGATCAACAACACCTCTCTTTTCTACCCTACCCTTCCTTTTACTCCTTTTTTAATCAATTCACCTTAGATTAGTTTCATTATGAATATTAATCTTAGTTTAGCTTTAGACTTAGGTTTTGAGCATAATTCACTCAGAATATCATAGATCATCTCCAAAATCAAAGATCAACTATTAAGCTACGATGGCTCCCAACCACCAACTAATATATATTTGTGAAATAGAAAACCTATTCTACCTCTATTCCACCAAGAATAACATGATTATCATGACCAAAAACTCATGCAATGGATTCTTTGATTCCAAAAATGAGAAGTGTTTCTTAAACACTATATGAACCTACTGATACATTTAGGTGCATCAACAACTCCTCATATTGATCACTTGGGGATTTGTACCAACATTATGAAATTATTTATTTACAAAAACTTGCATGGGTTCCCATATTATTTATTCATGAGGTCTAAGTCTCTTTCTTTTATGATTAATTATTTTTCCAATTATATTTTCTACAGAAATAATAGGATAATCCATCATAATATAACTAGTAGTCACTATAAATTTTAATATTTTCATCAACAAAAGGATTGATTTTTCAAAAGTGTTTATGCCAAATTGATAATATCATTGTTCATTATTATTTATCTTAGGACTAATACATATTTTAGGATAAATGGTAAGTTTACCCACATGGAAGGCATATTATATTTCATATTATCCCAATCCTTAGTCAATGATATTGAAATAGGGTTTATAAGGTGGAGTTTTATAAGTATAAGGAAGTTCATCAAGATGTACATAGGGTGATGTATTTGATTAATTTGGTGGTGTGAATATGTCTAATTCAAAATCATTCTTAGTGATAGGATAGTAGTTGTTTTTATGATATCTCACTTCTAACATTTTTAGTATTGGAAGGGTTGGGGATTACTATGGATAATCACTTCCATTCCTAAATGTGGAAATTTAATCCATTGGTGGAAGGTGGATGGGATAAATTACATATCATGAATCCATGGTCATCCAAGATGGATGTTATGAGTAAGATCAATATCAATGACATGTAGAATATTTTTTTATGTGGCAAACCCAACCATGATAGGAGTATGTATGGTACATGTTAATTACATTTCTTCAATGTTATCTACCTTCATTATAATAATTTTCATATCTAATGGTTATGTATAGTAACCAAGATTATTTATTAAGGTTAATGTGTAAATTTTTAGGCTTGATCAATTCTCTACAAGTACTTATTTCACTTTGTGCTTAGTAATGTAGGCTTATATTCACAAAGGGAGATTATTGGATGGACTTGTAGGGGTATGTCACTTTGATCGAAGATGAGCTGATGGTTTAAAGATAAGTTTCCAAAAAGTTCTTGAAATTAAGGTACAATAATTTAGGTAGGGACATTTGACTCTTGAATGGTTTTTTACAAGATGTAATTATGAGTAGTAGACATTTTGAGAAATTGCAAAATAAAAATTTATGTAGGAACCTTCTCAGATTGTTTAATGCGATTGTATTTTCATTTAAGTGTATTAAAAAAGTAATTTGGATAGTTATTTCATCTTGAATTTTTATGAAAACAAAATCTAGGGTTGTAAATTCAATTATTGCAACATGATTGTATTTATGGTTTATATGAATAAAAAATGAATCATAGGATTGGGAGTATTATTTGTAATGAATGTTAATCGGATTGGGTGTTTTTACCTTGAATAAATTATGTTTGAGGTTGGTCATGATTTCAAAAATGATCTTGGTAATTCTATAAGTGTTTATTTTTGGATGTAGATGCACCTCCTTCAAGTTCAATGTCAATGTTATTGATCAGATCTTAAACATAGTTCTTTAGTTTCATGCATCTATTCATGAAATACACCTTTATTTTCTAAATTTAATAATACTAATTTTACTTATAAATTGTGGGTTTTATATTTTTTCATAAAAGGGTTTCATTTGTGGAAACACTATCATATTTACAACAACTAGTTTTTGAAAGACTAATTCTAGTGATTCCCCTAAAGGAGTGTAGGTTATTTTTACTTCCTATTTGGGCTATCCCTTAGGAATGATAACATTATGAGTAATTTTAAAATTCATAAAATATTTTATATCAATTGATTTATCTCCAAAAACATTCTTATTCTTGATAAATAACTCAAACTTTTCTAATGGTGTTTGGTTTTGGTGCTCCTTGTGAAAACATTTCACTAGTCCTTTGGCTACAAGGGATTTTTAAATCTATAATGTTTTCTTGATGATTTCATCACTTGTGGTCGCATAATTGAATTTTAGGTGGAAGTCTATTTATTTATTTAGTCTAGAAATAAATATAATAACCAACTATTTTTTAGGAATGGATCAAGGGAATTACTTACTAGGCTTCTCCATCATTGCAAGAATGAAGAGAATTTTTCTCCATTCTATTTTTTTGTGTTACAAAAAATATATCATTGTGAGTTTGTGTTTTAAATTATAATATAACTATTTTAAAAACCTTTTATAAAGATCAAAATGTTTTGATAGATCCCTTGGGGAGATACAAGAACCATTTTAAGGCTTGGATACTTAGGCTCTAGGGGAATATCTTTATTAGGTAGATATAATTATAGAATAATTATTGGAATGACATGAAAAAATCCATAACATTCTCACTAGGATCACCTCTTACTTTGTGTTTTTAAAACTTTGGTAGTTTGAAGTAATGAGGGAAGAGTATTCTCATCATTTCTAAATCAAAGTGGTAAGGGCAAAACTCATCAAATTTGTACTTCCTATTTTGATTTTGTTTTTCATCTTGTATTCCTTAGACAAAATAATTCATGGATTTTTTTCCCTAGGGAAATGGCATGACCTCGATTGGCATGGGTGGTGGTAAGATAAAATTATGTTTTGGTAATATAAAGGCCTAATTGGCATTATATTATCAATTTTTGGATGGTAGGTTGTTATATTATTAATAATTTTTTGAAGGATTAACATGAGAAGCTAGGTTTTCCAAATGTTGGATTAAATTTTGGATTTGGAAAAAAATGACTTGATTTTTATCTTGATGGATTTGTTCTGCTAGAATTTATTTCTCATTGTTGATATTGACATATGAGACATGTGGTTCATAATTTTCATTGGTTTATTCTAAGCTTTATTTAATTCGGCCAATGGGATTTTTATAAGTGTCTTAGTCTCCTATGATTATGATGGATTAGATTTTTTATATTATAATTAGAAGGGAGTTTGGATCTTATCTTTAAAAATTACATAAGTATATCATCCTTATTCTCAAATAAGTATTAGTTTACTTAGACACAAAATTATTTGGATTTAAACAAATCGTTACATTCATAATTATACTATATTTAGTTTGATAATCTATCTGTATCATCATCATGAAATTCTTGATTAAAATGATCATAAAATTGAAAAGGGTTTTCATTGAAAGGGTTTCCATGCTAAATGTTTGATTTAGTCTAGATTGAAATCTTGTTATGGGCAACACAAAATTTGTTTAGGGTTTGATTTAGATTGATTTGATTTGAAAATTGTTTTCACACAAAAGGTAAAAATATAAATATGAAATGAAAATCCTATAGTAATTTAGTGGGAATATAACCAAATAGTGGCACATTTATATACCTCAAAGGCACATTATGGGTGATCTTGGGGAATGTTGTGTTCTAGAAATCACTAAATGATTACATATGAAGGGTTCATATTCTAGGTTAACATAAGTTCATTATGGAATTATTCATTATACCTTTCATTACATGAGTCCCAAGTCTTTTAAAAAAGGGTGTCATCTAAGGCTTGGGTATTAGAGGTCAAATCTGCATTACTTCACTTGATTGTTAGTTAATATTATCCACATAAGACATCCACACCAAATAATTTTTATATTCTAATATAACAAGAATTTTGTTAATGTTTGGTGATGAAATCCAATTTGTTAAACCCCTAATAAAGATAAAGTAACAATCCTGACCATTTCTAATTTATAATTTCACTTTTTAGTGCAAGGAAAAAGAATACATAGAATAGATTTGGGGGATGACACAAGTAAATTAATTGTTTCTAATTCTTAAGATTATCTTTAAGAGTAATATAAGAGAATAGGTGAACTTAGTTACAAAAACACAAAACATGAAGAAAAAATATATTCTTTCTATTTAAGATTAATGATTAATGTTTAATTTTTTTAATTTGAAGTTTCTTACAAGTGTAGATATAGAAAATACATTAGTAATTTTCAGTTTTTTTCTTCATCATACATTACCTAGAGGTTAAAAAAAACATAAAATAGAAACACTGAAACATAGGATGTAAACATTGATTATTAGATTAAAAAACTAATTAACAATACATAAATGCTAATGTTAAAACTATTAAACTATTGACAAGAACACTAAATATCAAAAAATAAATGATAATGATCAGTATCTAAACACTATTAGTAGATAAAAAAATGTGACATATCAAAAAAAATGAAAAATAATAGAGATGATATTATCTGATATGGAAATTTTGATCCTAAGAGCACTAACAATGTTCCTCAAAGTGAAAACCTTAGAAGCATCACATAGAAATTAATTAGAAGAAAACAATACAAAAGGAAAAAAATACATTATTACTTGATATGTAAACATTGATTTTCAAAATCAAAGCATTGATAATTAGGATGTAAACATCATTCCTTAGAATATTGTTAACAAACACTAACACAAAGATAAATTTTCCAAAGTGTGGTATCTAAATGTTGTTTTCAAGGATGGAAATGCTAAAAATTGGGGCAAAGATGATAATTCACATAAAATTAAAATCAAATTAAAAAAAATAAAAATCATTATTTCAAAGCAAACTTGAATCTATATTACACTAAAAATTGTTAAGCAATATAAATAATTATAACACCTCTTCAAAAAGAATGAAAAAGTGCTAAGAATAAAAAGGTAAATAGTCCCATCAAGCATGCCAAAAATTTTAATTTAAAAACTTATATAAATGTTGATAACTAAACAAAAAATATCAAATTACTACTCTAAATATAACATTACCTCTAATTGAGCATGAATGAAAGAGAACAAAAAATATACATTTACCTACAAAATGAAGAACCCATTTTGTTGATGTAGATTTTATCACAATTGGTTTTTATATGGTTTTTGAATACTTGGGTAATATTTTGACAAAAAATATGTTTATTTCAAGAGAGATTCGAATTTAAGAAGATGAAAACTCATGATCCAGATTGAGAGGATGAAAAATGGATATATTGGATGGTTGAGATAATTTTATTAGATTAGAAACCTTCACAAATTGGATGAGATTAAATAAATCATTTAATTGATATGTTTCCATTTGGATATATAACTTTGACTGGTTTGCTTATAATTTTTGCAAGAGTGATAAGGAGTTAATTTATTTGTTTCCTCTTTATGAAAGAGTTAACTTAGCTGTTTCTTGTTTGGAGATAGAGTTATGGGATAGTTAACCATTATTTTTCCAAATGGACAAAAAGTTAATTATTTATCTTAGATTGGATTGAATAAATTTCTATTTTTAAACTGATTATTTGATTAATGTTAACATGTGATGACATGAATTATAGGGGTGAGGATAATTAGTATTTAATTATTTATTTTATTACCAAAATGTGCACATTTTTAATTAGTAATAAATTAATTAGCTAATGAATTTTGATTATTTTGATGATGTTAGTGGAATCTTGAATAAGGTCACTATGATGAATTAATTGTTTCACATGGTGAAGTTTGGATTTTGGGATGTTAGGGTAGATTAGTTAGAAATGTGTTATTAATAGAATTAGTTTAAATTAATTAGATCAGATTAGATTTATACACTCTTTTATTAGGATATGTCTTATCGAGGGGGAATTATATAACCTTGTTCAAATGTATCAATAAAAAATTGAGTAATTGGATCAAACAAACACAATTAATTATAAATCTTGCTAAATTACAGAAAATCATCAAAAAGTAAAGATAATAGGAATAAATAACCACATGATTAATAAATTATCACCATCATCTTACTCCCATGAATATTATTTCCAAGATTTGTTGATCCAAGATAAATTGATCAATTGATGTATGGTTGGATTGAAAGTAATATGACCTCAAGATTTTAGATTATGTAATGGACTTAATGGATGAATATGTCAATTAAGGTATGAAATTGAAATGGATTATAAAGAAATATAAATTGGATAATACGTTGTATTTAATAAGATTTATAATTTTTTATTAATGCATTCACTTTTCATTCCTTCATTGTCATGGCCTAGAGCATGGCATGGTTTATATATAAGAGGGAGGGGTGAATGGAGGGTACACATTCAAAGTTGGGATTTGGGGTATCAAGGTCTCACAAATGTTAAATGAATTTAAAATTCTTTGGAGGATAAGGTATTAAATGATCCCATGAATTAAAAATTTATGATTTTTTTAGAAAGGAGGTTAGGGGATCTAGGATAAATAAGGAAGATTATATAGATGTTTATGGTGTTAAATAAATATTAGTGTAAGTTTTAGATGGATATTAGGGATTAGGATTTTAGGAAAGACTAGTGATAGGTGGATATGGGGTAGTTAGGATTTTATAAGTTTAAACTAGGTGGTGGTCAAAGAATGGGATTATTAATTTTATATGATATTAATAGGATAGGTAATGGAAAATTAATAATATGTGATATACATAAAGGTTAGTATGGTATAACAATTATAAAATTGGGAAGGACTAGGCTATTAACTAGGAGAGGATTAGTTAGTGAGTTGTTAGCTAGAATAATGGTGCAATTAGACAAAGAATTAGGTAAAGTGAATTAGTATGCATACAGGATCAAGAAGTTTTACTTCCATATTTGACCTTATACAAACCATATGGTCTTAAAAATTAAAATATTTATGTTTATTTATAATAATAAAAACTCATGAGGTCCTATATTTTGAACCTAGGGATCACATACCACACATAACATCTCAGTAGGGATGTTATAAAAAATTCACCATAATTATGTTTAATGTTTCTAATTATGAACAACTCATTTAATTATTGATCATAACAATATTATACATGAAATAGATACATAAGAAACATTTTAAATATTTTTAAATGATATAATAAAATAGTATTACAACTTTAATAACATAATCTATAATAATAGATTTTGATTTGTATAGTAATAATTTGAATATAAAAGTACAAAATTATTCAAATCATCCATGAGAACAATTTCCTATCCACTAGAATATAAATGTATAATAAATATTATGTTTGTGTATATACTAAAGCTGATTATTTATAACATCTTATTATTTTAAATTTGATAAATATTAATTAGGGCTCTACCCTTTAGTTCTAGACCTCCTTGTTACCAAAAGGTTTGCATTTGTCATCTCATTATGCCTAAATGATTGTATCTTGGTCTGATCCATATCATTATGATGACCAAGGTCACATGCACTAAAATTAAATTTTAAAACCTAATAAACATCATTCACTATCTATTTTAGACCTATACCTTTTTTTGATCTTTTTGCACACTACCAAACACAGAGGAACATTACCACTGATAGTATTGTCCAAATCTTTATCTAGTATCTAGTAGCCAAATATCATCTAAATTGAAAATTATTTAAAACCTATGGATCTAAAATTTTTTATTATTGATCCCTACCATGAGATATTTGCAAAAGGGTATGGTGTAAATACAATTCTAATCCTTCTCATTCCTCATCTAGAAAATACCAAGAAAACACCTCCTAAAGCTAAATAAATTAACTGAAAAACAAGTTATTCTACCTTATCCATATTTTCATATCAATCATATGATCAGTCATATTATATGTTTGAATCATTCAAATAGCTTCTTATGAGTGATATTTCTCAAATTATAAGCTAGATCATTGCATATATGATCATATAGTATATTTCACCCTTTTATACATAATTTACCACATAGGGTGGAACTACATAATTATGAGGTGCTCTTTAAAGTATTTTATATGTAGGTATAACCCATTTATAGATGGTTATTTGGGTTAACTTGACACCATGAACCCAAAAACCCATTTTTCATAAAATTCATTCCAAGTGTGAATATATAGGGTTTGATCAATCAGTGGAGAGTGATAGAATGTATCCCAAATATGAATACACTAATATAAAAGTGACAAAAAAATGATAAAAATGAAGTTGGTAAAATATATATATAGTCATTATTCCATACTTGACACATGTATCACAATTAGACACTTGCATCGATAGTAGTGTCTAGATCCAAAGGTGATGTCCACAACCATATAAGAGAAATTTATAGAATATAAAGACTGATCCAAAATATTGATATTGCATATTTCACACATATTTATATTCTAGATGTTCCTACACACATTAAACCAATTAAGTACCATTATTTATTATTTATTACAATATATTTCAATAGTTACACTTTACTATTTTTAGCAATCTTAGTTGTATAAATTTAAAATATTGTTTGTCTAAGTTTTATATTAATTAGCACACTATAGATTAGTTTATCACCCTTGTAATAGAAATAATTATATATTATAAACCCTATAATCATCACATTATTAAAAATTAGGGTTAAACATTTGGCAAACATGACCTATGTGTATTTTTATGCAAACCCTAGCTTATCATAGGGTATTTAGCCTCTTGAGATTTTTATTTTCTATTTTTATTTAGATATATTATATTATATATATGGGCCCTACGCGTATCCTTAGATTATTTGGTGTTCATATAAAATAGTTGAAGCTTCCTATTTTTCCACATAATATGTCTCAAACCAATGAAGTATAAAATCATATGGATAATGAAAGTGCTAATAATGAAACTAAATAAAATGTTGAATAGGTTATCATAGAACATGATCCTAATCATGAAAATAATGAATATAATGCAATTTATGAACATGAACAACTAGATCAAAAGTCATTATAATATATTTCTATGTTTTAAGAAAATATCCATCAATACCCTAAATATTTTGATGAGATCATCAAAATCATATTTTAAACTAAAAACAAATAATATGTGAACAACTATGTGTATCTATTGATCATGTTATTAGAGATATGAGTCATATCCATATTATTATTTTTCTCCCCTTGAGCACATCATCTATTCTTACATATAATAGGGGCATGGGTTATGTCTTTACACCATGGTCCCTTGAAATAAATCCTACTATTGTTATATCCTCCATGGAAACCATTAACACTTCAAACCTATTACTTTTTTCAATTCCTATATCGAATCAAACCATGGGTACATCCCCTTTGGTGATGTATTAAACTTCCAACCTTAACAATAAAAATGTGAAATATATTGTATAAACTATAAAATGTTTTAAATCTAAGGTTAAAAACAATGAGAAAATTTGTATGAAATAACCTTATGATATTGATTTATAAGATGTGTTACATAATACTCTTACACCTAAAATATTTTCTCACCCTTTTCCATCTTTTTTTGTTTCACCCAAGTTTAGATTTTATGATGACAAGCATGATCCTAAACAACATATCTAATATTTTTATGTGGCATGTATTTATTATGCCTCTAATGATAAAATTTTGACCAAATTATTGCCAATGAGCCTAAAACACCATTATTTATGATGGTCTTATGAAATACCACTTTAATCATTGAAATAATTCAAACCTCTATCTAATCAATGCCTATCACATTTATATATTAACATCATTAAAAATATGTCATATGATAAAATTTTAAATATCAAACAAGGAACCAATGAACCTATCAAATAATATATTTTGAGATATGAAATAATGTTGGCTGAAATGAAAAATCGAATGGAAGATAAATAACTTCTAGATATCTTATAACAAAGATTTCTTGTCCCATAAAATGAGTCCTTTATATTTTTTAAGTTAAAATATTTTGAAGACTTATGGCATATTATTTGAGATCATGAAATGAATATTATCTCCTTGAATAAATTTAAGTATGTATCAAACATATCAACTACATCCAATACCATGTTTCAAATAAAACCATACTACAAGGTCAAAACTACAGAACCTAAAAATGAAACAACCACAATGGTTAATATAGTAATAAAAAAATATAATATACTAATCGTATCCAATGCACCTAAGAGATAATTTACATGATTACATGAGTCTTGAGATTATTTACTTAATAATATTGTGTAGTGTCATCTAATATATATTCTTCATCCCATAGAAGATGATAAGAGTTGACCTATACCCAAAGGATATGATGTTAATGCATATTATTACTATCACTAAGGCTATGGTAATTTTATGAAAAAAAGTTATACCTTGAAGCATAAAATATAATACCTTATTGATGACAAATAAATTACCTTCTATGATCCTCCAAAGGATTCAGGTTCACAACTTGATGATCATTAGAATCATAAAATGATTAATAATACTTTTCAAGTTCATTTTAAGAAAGATCCAAAAGTGTAAATGAAATATAATTCACATCATCATCCATCACATTATGAGCACCAATTATATTATATTATTAGTACATATATATCCATAATATATCCTATGGTTCAAATACCTTATTATAAATTTGGTGACCATGAAATAGTGGATGATGACTCTAATATTCATTCATTATTTATTCGAGCATACCTTGACCATCAACCTATGAATAATGTTATGATTAGTAATAATGATGGTTATAATGTTTGTATAATGACACTACTTACATACTTATGAAATACAAATGATGATTTATATGCTTGGATAAAAACCATTATAGTATTTGATGGAACATCACATGTTATTGGTGAGATTGATTTACCTTTATAGGTTCGTCCAACACATGTGGTTACTAAATTTTTAGTTATACCATATACAAGAGAATTTGATATGTTATTGGGATTAAATTGGATACATAAAATTTATTTAGTACCTTCCATAGTGCATGGGTGTATTAAATAAATTCATACCAACATGGCACTCACATTTCCTATAATTCCATATGAACATCCACTTGAACAAGAGAGTTTTATTCCAAGATAGCTAATTATCAAACCTATTAAGGTTAATACTTTGTGAAAAGGTAATAAACATGAAATATAATTTTATTGGTGTCCCATTATTGAGAGGCCTTTGCATTAGAGACAAAATGGACTCAAATGAATATTCATGTACTCCTACACAATGTACTCAATTACCTAGACTAAATATACATGTTAAAATTACAAATAAACTAATGAAAACATAGAGAAATAAAATATGGGTTCCATGAAACCATAATAATTATAATTTTTGTTCATGACCATATATTTATATTGCATATATATAGGATACCACATATTCTAAATATCTAGATATGACACATATGCATGCTCCTAGGTACTACCACTAGTTTCATATAACATATTATGAGATTAGATATAATTATGATCATGTCTTGGATGTGATCATAGGATATCCTTTCCCTCTAAAATTTTCAAAAATACAAAAAAATCAAATTTTCTAAAAAATACAAAAACATTCAAATAAATTCCAAAATACACAAATATTTAACATTCCCATATTTTATTAGATTCATGGAATTTATGTTGTTTTGTTTATGTTAGTATATATCATATCATTTAATTAATATATATGCATATATTTCATGCATATTTGAGTTTGACATAGTCATACCCAGACACATGATATATACACTTATAGATGTTGGGACTTTCTTTTAATCATGTCATAAAATACATTAAAGACATATGATTTATTTGATAATGATTGATACATATTAAATAACCTTTATAATTATTCATAGATAATCATGTTTGAAATTATATACTAATGTTTCAACATGTCGATATCCATGCTCATATATTTTAGAGTGTACTTGATATGCTACACTACATAACAAGTTTGTTAACACATACTACAAGGACTAGTATAATATGCTTATGATGGGTGCTTATAGTTAATTTATTAAGATTATTACTTCCTTGAGTGTACTGAATTGATTTATATTGTATTTATTGTATAAAATTTTAATATGTTTCTTGTTTGTTGGCCCCTATGCCATTGTATGTTATTTGGACATTTGAATATGTCATTCCATGTTGATTAGACATTTAACTATGCCATCCCTTTTTATTATGAAAATATAAAACATTCCCCATGTATGAGGTATCCTTGGACCATTACTTTGAATTAAATTAAGTTCTCTTGTGTTTATGCTTGATTTCTTGTTAATCTTATACTATTACTCTTTATAAATTACCATGATCTATATCATGCATCTTATGACTTTATGTGATCACATATTGTGATCCTAATTATATATCAACTTTGACATGTTATCCTTATATTATACATTATTCATACATATATTATACAACTACATCATCCTTTTGAGGTAAGGTACCTACTGGTTTCAATCTCCTTCACCTCAAAAGGGGGGAATATCAATGGGAGAATGTAATGGAAGCATGACCTCTAAATTCTTCATAGTTTATAGATTTTAGCAAGGGAATATTATACAAACATTACTTTCACACTTATAAACCTTTTAATAATTTATATATTTCACTAGGGGCATGTTATAAAAACATGAAATCCACACTTATACACCTGATTAGTGTTGAAGTGTCATTTGATACAACTTGAAAATTATAGACTTTTAGATAAGTGAATCCCATCAAGCCTCTCCTAAAGGAGTTCCATGAGGTGGGTCTCCCCATGACCTTTATTTATTGGGTCATGATTCACTAATATTCATTTAGTTGTGCATTGTGGATTGTTTTGGTCAAGGGGCTTGTTGGTTTTAGAATTTTAAACTTTGTTTTATCCTTTGGAAAATGAGTGGGATATGCAAGTTTCATTGTCTCATTCATGCCATTTTAAATATTGTTTTATAAATAAATGACTTGCATACATAATTTTCCCAAACAAAAATAAACGTTTTGGATTTTAATAAAAGAAATATGGCTAATTTTAAAATATTCATTGCATTATTAATATTAGACAATGAGACAATAGAATATAAATGAAATAAAAGTTGCAATCAAGGTTTATCACTCAAATAAAATTGCATGACAAACTAATCTAACCCTAGAATAACTAATTTAATAAAAAAAATAGCAAAATAAAGAGGGAAAAGAAAAAAATCCTATTAAAATGAAGCCATAATTGATTTGTCTGATGAAGTACACCCACAAATTTATCCCATGTCTAGCTAGTATTAATACAACAAATAATGGGAATCAATGCCAGATTCTAAGAGAAAAGAATATATGAATAAGAATTACACCACTGCTATTTACATGTATATGTAATGCAAATAAAAAATTAATAGCTTTGATTAATATAAATATTCACTTGAATAAAACATTTAAGATTTACAAAATCATCATCTGGTTACAAATTTCAACAACATAACAGCAATTCCAAAATAAATAATGAGAAGTAATTACACTATGAAATCATAAAATATCTAGTTTAATATATCCTCACTTAGAATCAATAAGAAATAGCCCTTTGAAATGACCATGGCCTAGCTATTTATAATAAATTTAGTGAGTGAATGGAAATAATTTTACCCCAAAAACCAAAAAATACTTTAATTTAAACTTGATTTGTAGTTTTCCCATCAAAAGCAAGATCCTTGCACTTTAGCTCCATTCACACCTACAAAAAAAATAACACAAGTTACTTTTTGGCATGAGCAAGTAAATATAACTTTCAAGTTAATTAAAATACACTTTATAAACTTAATCACAAAAGTGTGAGCAATTTTGATTGGTAAATTTTATCATAAAATTGACCATGCCATGTGGATCATACTAGAACTAGATTTCAAATGTCATAGGCAATTCAAAACATGGACCCCTAGTTTACAAGATACATATGAAATCATCTACCTAGGTCATTCAAGGTCTCAAAGTGGGAAATATTTGAAATTAGGCTAAAAATGCATTAACTTATCAAAAATTAATAAAAATATTAATTGATTAAAAACCTCTATATGTTTTCAATTTTTTAAGCCCTTATGATTGGCTTGATGTTTGTCATTTTCATGGTCATGCATATGTAAGGCAACTACCAACGACCATCCATAAATTTGTGAGACTGATGACTGACATATTTGCAAGGGCTGGGTTAGTCGACCATAGGAAACATGTATACATGTCCATGGACTAGGGAATCCACAAGCCTATGATCTAACCACCATCAACATGGGGAAGTGAAAGATGAAAACTTAAAATTTATCATTGAACCATGGTTTTTAAAACCATGAAACTTTATAATTTTGGCTTAAATGGCCAACTTATTTACAATTACATTTTATTTAACCTTTTAAAATTATTTTTTCAATTATTTCTCTTTGAAATTTGATTTTGGGTTTTTTAACTTTGGATTGAAACGATTTTAAAAATAGACTGAACCTACTTCACCCTTGCATTGTTTTATTCTCTAGAAAATGAAGGTTAATAAGGCATTTTTGGGTAAAATTCCAAATATGAAAATTTATTATAGTAGCTTGGTATTCCCAATGGGGGAAATTTAAAGAATCTATTATGCACACAACTTTAGATATACCCAAACAAAATAGGGAGACAAGTGTCAATAATTGAGTAAGAGAGACATTTGAATGCATATTAGGGGGTCAAGTTTCTACTTTTAGTGTTAGGTGCTTAATATAAAATTTTATCACATGAACGTTGTATTTATAATGGACATGGTTATGGGGCTTGGATTGATACACAAACCAAATAAATTCAAGAGTGGTGAGGCCAATGAGGCATAATCACGAATAAGAGTAAGTATAAAAATAAAAAAGAGGTTCCTTGATTCCAAGAGAATTAGGGTGTGTTGTGAAAGTAATAACAAATGTTGACTCTATTGTAAAATAATCTCAAGTATTTTTTAATGAAAGAAATTTGTTTTCGAACCTATAATCTCTATCCAAGACTATGCATGGAACATGAATATATTTTAGAGAGGAGAATATGGGAATAATTATGATACCAAATCAAACATTATCATTGAACTAGTGTGTGTAAATGAGTTAATTATTATTTTTTATAACTTTAAAGTATTATCTATTATGTATCCAACCATTGGGATAGTTGATCCTACCTTGAGAATGCTTGTCTAGACATTTTTCTTCTACCAACATGCATCCATAGCCTTGATGGAGTTGTATTTGATCCCACTTAAGGACTTGATCTACTATTATATGAGTGTCCATATCCATGGTAGTGATTTCTTGAAATACCTAAGAATTGAGTTTTTTCCATAAATTGATCTTCTTTCCTTTTCTTGTTTTCCCTTTTCTCTATATTTTCATAGAATAACAATTATGGGTTGGGGACCACCATGGAAAGTGAAAGGCATAATTATATTTTTTTCTCCCTAGATCTTCACCACAATAGGTTCATCTAGGTAAACCTAGAAACCATTAATATGTTATTTTTGTGCTTGGTTTTGAGAGAATTTCTTCATTGACCAAATATTTTAACCAAACTTAACCAAATCAAATAAATATAAAACACACACAATAGCACATGATTTTGAAACTGATTCATAAAGAGAATCTAACACTATAAACTAATTAGATCACTTACATGCTAGAACATCACTCACATCATTTACCTACATGCCTTATAGATTTTATTATTTGACTAAAAAGTGAACCTACAATGTAAAATAGATTGATCAAACCAAAAAGAGACAAGCAAAAAGGTTGAATCAATAACAAAAGGTAGGAAAATCAAGAAAATCAAACTAAACTAATAAAATCAAGAAAAGAAAGTATAAAAAAGTGGGAAAGGGAAAGAGAAAGTATGTGTAGGAACTTTATAGGCTCATTAAATCCTAGAATTAGTGTTTCGGGAAATTTACATTGATAGGTAATGGAACATCTTCACTAGTTAGACACCTTAGGCATAATGCATTCTTGCATAAGATTTTAGATATTTGGTAAGAACCCAACCATAGGGGATTAAAATTGTTGTGTTGTTCCTTTTTATAATGAGCCTTGTCCAAGATAAGGACTAAATCAAAGATCCAAAATGCCTTCACTTTGTTTCATTTTTCAAACCAACATGTGACAAATCCTTGGTGTTTGATAAAATTCATTAAGGATGAATCACTTTTTTATTCTAATTATATAAAGTTAAGGAGATAATCTTCTATTTTATCATTAATTTATAGGTATTCTCTCATGAATTGTAACATGGGGATTCTTAGGTTCACTAGAAAGATTGGGTCTTGGATATATTCCAGATGATATGATGAAATACATAGAGAGGATTTAATTCTAATCCTATTATAACATAATTAAAATGTTAAAACTTTGTGTCAATCCCTAGGGTTCTTTTCCAATATTTTTTTATGGCATATAACATATTTTTGTTTGTTGATTTAGCAACCCCATTACCTTATAGGTAATAATTGTATGAGGATTTGAGAAATAATTAGCTATCATATGCCAATTCAATATATTTAAGAGATGATAAATTTGGGAAATTATCATATACTAAAGTGAACAACATCCTAAACCTGATAATGGTGTACTCCCTAATAAAGTTGATCACATCAATTATACAATTTTTGAATGCTTAAGCTTCAATACATTTGGTACAAATAGTTAGTTTTCATTAGAATAAAATTATGTCATTTAGATCAATTAAAATTGATAGCATCAATGAATTCCAATCCCCATTTTATGAATGTTTGAACTTCAATAATTGTCTATAACAACATGGTAGGGGTGCCCTCTCTATGAATGACAACTTGACATGTATGATATATATAAACATGGTTATAAGTATATTTAAAAACATGCAGCCAATAATAACCTAATCTAAGTATTTCATGGGATATAACACTACCTTAACCATGACCAATTCCATATTTCTCATGGAAATCATTGAGCACTTCAGTCGCGTCTTTGTTTAGGCATCCCAAATATATGCCTCCATTTATATTTTTATATAATACACCTGATTTAATCATGAACCTATTTATTTTTAGGATTAATTATATCCTCTTAGTTGAATTTATGTGACTCAAGAACTAATTGTTTAGAAAATAATAGGCCACATCCTTCATTTATTATATCTTGCACTGTGTATTGCTAACAAACTATTTATGGGTTAACTTCAGCCATAGCCTTACTAATTCCTTGACATTTTATAATTTTAATTGGTTGGAGTTCTAGGTCAAACACTTAGATAATAATAATAAACTTTCCTCTTCACTCACCTAACTATTTTTCACTAGCATAGACTTCACGTTTAGGCACAACACAACTATAAATACCTTGTTGTAGAGAATGTACTATCTAAACCTTTTGACTACATTGATTAAGGAAAAATATTGTTTGTCTATCATTGAATACCTTAGTTTAGAATTTCATATTGGATAGTGTGGAAACTCATTTTTATCAACTTACATGTCTAAATGGACACTAGAGTGACTTCTTGAAAATAATGCAAGTTAAGCATAAAAATCACTAGAATGCTTTGATTCATTAGTACACATCACATGCACCTTATAATCCATGTCAATATGTCCATAACTAAAGAAATGAACTATATGCAATAATAATATTCTTGTAATTCATCTATGGTCAAGTTGTGACCTAGCAAATTGACCTTTTTGACCATGGTGAGGGACAACTTATCAAAATTCAAAAATGAAAATTAACTTGATCAGGATTACTTAGTTGATTAAACTAAATTAAATGCATAGGTGAAAATCCCATGGCTAATTAATTTTTTAATTTATATTTTTATAAATTCATAAATATAGATTGATGATATCATCATGACATCATACAAATATCTAAAATGATGACACCATCATGACATCATCTTTTGTGAGTTATCAATCACTCATAAAATATCAAACAAATATCTAGATTTGTGAGCCATCTTTATTAATTGAAAATATTAATGGATTATTCCCTCCTAAACCTAACCATGATTAAACTAAACCTAAACACACTTGGGTTAGTTTTAAGGGATATAAACACAAGGATTCACCCATTGTTCAATAAGCTCTTTCAGTGTAAATTTATCATGAAAAAAATACTTTCAAGGAGCCTCTTAGTGTAATGTTATAATTCTCATTTATTAAGAGAGAAAATTCAAGCCAAATCCAAATCCAAGCCCAACATTTCCAAGGTGAGAAAGAGAGGTGATACAAGGAGCACCATTGCCAAAGACTCTTTGAGCACATGATTGAGCACATTCCTCCATGGATAACATACAACTCTTGTTCTCATGGAAGGTAAACAATGTTTTTTTCTTCTATTAATAGTTATTTGTGTTGTTCTATTTCTACTTGAGTGTCTAGGCTTGAGGTATTAGCTTTATTATTTTCTTTTTATTTTGTTTTTAATCATACTAACATAATACTAATCTCCCCTTTTGGATTCCTATTGATCACATATAAATTATGAATGATGCATGTCTCTCATCTCTATATTCTTTTTTTTATGTAAGGAAAATAACACTAGAGTGATATGAAGTAAATTAATAAATGTAGATGGGTTACATATACTTAGGATTGATAAGCACGAGAGTATTTACAATTGATGTCTTGATTTAAGAAAAATCAGTTTTTTCTTTGGTCATCCATTCAATCTTAGCATCTTTATTTAGCATGTTTTTTTCATTTAGACTATTTCTATAAATCCTGATATGAAATTACTTATAAATTGATCTTGTCAAAGAATAACTTCAACTCTTTTATGCAACCATAAAATGGGATTTTTATGATTTTATATACTCTTTATGGGTTTTTTTAAAAAAATTTCATTCTGAAATGATGTGGCCTATAAATTTTCCATTTATGACCTCAAATATACACTTCTTTAGGTTTAGGGAGATTCCATGGTCTTTGCATATCTGAAATACTACTCTCATATCCTTCATTTGGTCATATCAATTCTTAGAAAATATGTATAAGTCATCCATGTATATGATTATATATTTTCTAATAATATCCTTAAATACAATATCCATGGCATGTTGGAAGTTGTAACCCACATGGATTAGGCCAAATGACATAATGTTGTATGTGAATGTACACCATGTGGTTATAAAAATCATCTTGATATGATCCTCATAGTTGATCATTACCTAATTATAGCATGAATACATGTCTAGTAATGGCATCATTTAATAGTCATTCAAAACCTATAAGACTTGATATAGTGAAGGCAGTGTGTCATTATCTTTCTTTGAAGTTTTGATCAAGTTACAAAAGTCCACATAAAGTTATA
Source organism: Torreya grandis (assembly GCA_037957365.1). Taxonomy (NCBI): domain Eukaryota; kingdom Viridiplantae; phylum Streptophyta; class Pinopsida; order Cupressales; family Taxaceae; genus Torreya; species Torreya grandis. The sequence continues at coordinate 2,139,681 of JARHVA010002311.1, forward strand.
TCTCTATTATTATTTCTAATCAACATTATATTAGCTACCCATGTGGAGTGGCTAACAGAAAAGATGACCTTTGTTAAGAGTAATTTTTGTACTTCCTTGAATATCAAAGGTTCTAGCAATAGATTCACAGGTCTTTATCTCTAATGAAATGGTTTAACTCCTCACTTGAGAGGAATAGTATGCATGAGAATATATGTGTTAAACATTTTTAATTAATTATATCTCCATAATATAACATCGTTTAAGTATTTTAGGGATTAAATGAATTATTATTTTTCCCTCTGTATATGTAGCACCTAGAAGCACATTTTTTGATGAATTGGCATTGCCTAATTATAATGATAGTGTATCATACCTTTAGCAAAAGCTAATTTTCCTTCTCACCTTGATAATTTGTATCAAATAACCTTTCAAGTGAGACCATGCCTTTCAATATACTTTTTGTTTTTAAATTTATCACTCATTCCTTGTCCAATTTTAAATTCTTCTCTATCTTGTTCATCAATAATCTAAGATTTGAACACATTTATGTGTATGATGAACTTAATGATATGTTAATATTCATTGAATAATTATAAGTTCCTTATATTATCAAGACTAGAAGGGGTAGAGACTAACTACACTAAGAACCTCCTCAACTTGGAGTTAATAATTGGTTTAAACGTACTCATAGTTGTTTCCAATGCATCCATCATATAGTTTCTTCTAGAAGGCATTGTATGAATCTTAAATGCATCAAAATCCTCTATTAAATTCCTCTTCTAAATGTGATACCTAGATAGACACCTATCATTAAAAGTGTACTAGCTTCTAACATGCTTGACCATAAGTTCTAAATCACCAATAACTTTGACATTATTGACTTTCTTCTTGAGAGCAAACTAGAGACCCTAAACTAATGCCTCATATTCAGCCACATTGTTTGTTCAAGAAAATTTTAAGTCAAAGGTAACCAAGTATTATTTTACTCATGGATTGATGATTTTAACCTTGGCATCACTCCCTCTTCTGGGATTAGAGCCATCAAATTTTAAAGTTTGTAAATGGTTTTCAGCTGTGTACAATGGATTATTAAAGTAGGTCTAGCTACAATATTGATCTATTTACTTGTTTTCTTAAAACCAAGTGAGAATGCACTTTGTTTCTTAGCTGATAAGGACCTTTTAGTCAGGTGTTTGGTGGTATAAGTAGGTTTAAGTCTATCTATGATGGTTATTTTCTTATTTAAAGATATTTTAAGTCCTTTATTTTGATTTGGATCAACCTATTTCACATTCTCACATGTCATAGAAACACCATAAAATGAAATAATCTTAACTACATGGAGGATATCCTCCTCATGTATCTGATTCAAATTCTTAAATTTTGATTTATCTTATATAATTAACATGTTAATAGAGAGTTTATCCTAGGGTTCTACCTCTTTCTCCAGTATAAACACCTAGTTTGACTTATTTGTACAAGATATTATCATTCCTATTATATTTAGTGATCACATGATTCATTTTTTATTCTCTTTTGATTTGAATTTGATTTGTTATGCCACACCATGGGAGCCACATATGATATAAATTAGTTTACATGTATTTATTAAATTTTTTTGACTAATCTTTGTTGAGAACAATACCATATGCATCTGATATATCTACTACATAAATATTGGTGAATTGTTTTATTCTTTAATCAAAATCTAACTACATATGATTATGGTTGAGTTTACCAACCAATCTGACCTCTAACTTGTCTAATTGTAAAAATTTTTTATTTAAATTTATAGGATTTAGACCCTATTTTTTTGAAAATTACACAAGGCATCACATTTATAGAAGCACATGAATCCACCAAATAATTGTGTTAATTTTTACTAAAAATACATATTATTATGAGGTAAGGAGGAGTTTCATTATTTTCTTTATAAATGAAAATGTGGGCATCAACATATTATTAGATTCTTTCCATTTAGGAGCAGATAAGTTATTAATAACATGTCTTTCTAGTTAGATATCTAGAGTAAATAAAAAATTATTATGTTGGCCTTAGTTTTCTTTAGGTATTATACAATAGTATACACAAGTTTGTTTTACTTCACTAGTTTTTCAGTTGTGGGGGTGTAACATTATTCTTGGGATAATAAGACATTATAGGTATTTTAGGTGGAAATGGTTTGTTTTTCAAGTTATAATCATGTGAATCTTGAGTGTTGTTTAGAGGAGTAGAGATAGTTAACATATTTAAAAATCTACTCCTCAACTAGTAGTTGTTTCCCCTTTGAAATCATTTAAATGCATGGTCCTTGTCTAAGTTTTATTCAAGCTCATTATCTCTCTAAAGTGGGAATTCATAATACTTTGAGACTAGAGTTATACCAAGGTGACAAACTATGTACAATCAGTCTCATCATGTTCCACCATTTTATGAAACCTACACCAAGTGAGAAAGGCTAAATCAACTAATTGTTCTAAGTTTGAAGCACTATTATTATTTTTTCAATTCACATTATTGAGAGTATTAGGAATTCCTCCATTATTGGGCCTCGTGTGCCAAGGAAAATGTTGTAATTATTATAGTAGTCTTATGGACAAACATGAAGGTCATAGGGTCTAAATCCATCACATAGGTTTATATGAAAGACACCTCTATTTATGTATAAGGAGATTTTAATCATTTTTATATATTATGTAAATGATCATTGAACATTATAATTGATTCATTCAACTCATGATGGGCTATGTCAAACTATTGGTAAAGGATAACACGCTCTATATGCACTTAGAAGGGGTTGATAAAGACTATTTAAAGGTTATTCTAGAAAGTGATATATCCATAAGGAAATCCTAAATACCAACCATAGGCCATTTAATCCCAATTTTATAAGAATAGGTGGAAAGACACATCTTCATGATTAATATGGGTTCATTTAATAACACATTTTAATGCTTGAATATGTTATTTGATAGTGTAGATTCCACCATGCACATACCTAGAGGAAAATTTCTAGTTTTTCAGTAAGTCATAGGTAACACATGCAATATTGATAGGTAAATTAACTCCACCAAGCCAACCATAGGCCATTAGTGGATTTTTAGGGGAACCAAATGGATTAACAAAATGAACTACAATAGATGTATGCAAGCTACTAGCTAATTGAATTTTTTTTGGTTTTACTTTATTCTAATTAAGTTTTCTATGTTTATTGAGTTATAAAAATTTAAATTCATCCCCAATGGACTTTGATATGGTGATAATTCATCTCTTTTAAAAATTGATGTTTACATCTATTCAATGTGGGAAACTATTTTAAAATGATAAAGTTTAAAATTTTAGGTAAAAAAATTTAGTTTTAAAGTATTGTGTGTCAATAGCCATATTATAGTTCTAATTTGTTGATGTGTCATTTGGTATGATTTTATTTATGTATTAACTAGCATAAATAATACATAAATACCAAATTATAGCATAAACCCTTCTAGAATAAGTACCATTGAATCATAAATCTACCATTTATGCTAGAATTTATTAAAGGTATTTAATAGTGATAACATAAATCACATAAATGATAATCATAAATATATTAGGGGGGAGTTGAATCCCATTAAACCTTTCCTAAAATGATTCTTGTGAGGTGAGTCTCCCCAAGATCTTTATATATCAGGTCATTATGCATTGATCTTCACTTAATAATTAAACCTTTCCTAAAAGGATTCTTGTGAGGTGAGTCTCCCCAAGGTCTTTATCTATTAGGTCATTATGCATTGATCTTCAGTTAACATTCTGAGTTTAATAATACATAAATACCAAATTCTATCATAAACCGTTCTAAAATAAGTACCATTGAATCATAAATCTACCATTTATGCTATAATTTATGAAAGGTATTTAATATTGATAACATAAATACCACAAGGGGATAATATGTTTGCTATATACTTGAGTTTATTTATGTATTAATAAACTCAAGTATATAGCAAACATATTATCCCCTTGTGGTATTTAATAGTGATAACATAAATACCACAAGGGGATAGTATGTTTGATATATACTTGAGTTTATTTATGTATTAATAAACTCAAGTATATAGCAAACATACTATCCCCTTGTGGTATTTAGCAAACATAGTTTATTTATGGGTATTTAATAGTGATAGTATGTTTGCTATATACTTGAGTTTATTTATGTATTAACTAGCATAAATAATACATAAATACCAAATTCTAGCATAAACCCTTCTAGAATAAGTACCATTGAATCATAAATCTACGATTTATGCTAGAATTTATGAAAGGTATTTAATAGTGATAACATAAATCACATAAATGATAATTATAAATATATTAGGGGGAGTTGAACCCCATTAAACCTTTCCTAAAAGGATTCTTGTGAGGTGAGTCTCCCCAAGGTCTTTATCTATCAGGTCATTATGCATTGATCTTCACTTAGTTGTGCATTATGGATTGTTCTAGTCAAAGGCCTACTAGTTCTATAATTTAAAACTTTGTTTTAATGTTTCACATATGAGAGGGATATTCAAGTTTTCACTATCTCATTCATGTAGGTTTCAATATTATTTTAGATATCAATGACTTGCATACATATTTTACCCAAACAAAAATTAACATTTTGGATTTTAATAAAAGGAAGTACAGTTTAGTATTAGACATTCATTTCATTATTAATATTTGATAATGTGATAATGAAATAATAATGAAAGATAAATTATAATTGAGGTTTATAATTCAAATTATATTGCATGAGAAACTAATTTAACCCTAAATTAATGATTTAATAAAAAATTGAAAGAAAAAGGGAAAAGAAAGAAAAATACTATTGAAATAAAGCCATAATTGATCTATCTGATGAAGTGTACCCATAAATTTATCCCATATATGGAAAATATTCATACAACCAACAAGGAAAATTAGTTATAGAGTCTAAGAGAAGATAAAGTAGGGATAATAATAACAACACCACCATTTACACAAGTAGGTAATGAAAATAGCAAGTTCATGGCTTTAATTAATAAAATATTTACTTGAACAAAATATTTAGGGTTTACAAAATCATAATCTCGTTACAAATTTTGATAGAATAAGAGTAGTGCTAAAGTAAATAATGAGAATGAATTATACTACAAAAACATAAAGTGTCTGGTTTAATGTCTCTTTACTTAGAATCATATTTTGAAATGACCATGATATTTATAAGAAATTTGGTGATTAGAGGGAAATAATTTTCACCCCAAAAATAGAAATTGATTTAATTTGAACTTGAGTTGTACTTTCCCCCCCAAAAGTAATCTCATTGCACTTTATCTCCATTCACAACTATAAAATAGATAAAATAAGTTAATTTTTGGCATGAAAAACTAAATATAACTTAAATTTAATTAAAATACACCTTATAAACTTATATTGAAAGTGTGAGTAGAGTTTTATTGGAAAATTTCCCTTGAAATTGACTACATCATATAGACTGTGTCAGAACTAATTTTTTAACACCATAGATGGTTCAAAAATGGACCCTTAGTTTATAAGATATAGATAAAACTATCCACCTAGGTCATTTAGGGTCCAAATGTGGGAATTTTTTAAATTGGGTTAAAATAACATTAATTTATCAAAAATTAATAAACATATTTATTAATTAAAAACCTTTGTACATCCACACCTTTGTGATCCCCAAAGACTAGCTAGACAACTGCCATCTACATAGTTACATGTCTCTATGGTGGGTTGCCAATGGTCAACCTCACATTTATGTATTCAATTATTGGCACATCCATGAGGACCATGAGAGGTAAGGTGTATATGACTGGACAACCACCATTGGCATGGGGAAGTGATGGTGAAAACTTAAAATTTATCATTAAAATTCAATTTCCCAAAATTTTTGAGTTAAAACCACATGGTTTCTAATTCCCCCTAGGATGGGAAAAACCATGGAAGTGGCTCGACACAAACCATGTTTTTAAAAAACATGAAACTTTCTAATTTTGGCTTATATTACCAAGTTATTTAAAATCTCATATTATTTAACCTTTTTAAATTAATGTTTTAATTATTCACTTTAAAATTTGATTATAGGTTTTTTAACTTTGGGATTTAAATGATTTTTAAAATACAATGAACCCACTTCACCCTTGCATAGGCCTATTTCCAAGAAAACTAAGCTTAAGAAGGCATTTTTATATAAAGTTCCAAATATGAAATTTTAGTGTAGGGTCAAATATTCCTGATGAGGGGGAATATCATGACTCCACTACATATGCAACTTGATATATACCCAATCAAAGTGGGGACATAGGTGCAAATAATTGAGTAGGTGAGACATTCAAATGCATATTAGGGGAAATATTCCACTTTACCATTAGGTGATTAATATGAAATTTTATCACATAAATGTGGTATTTCTAATGGGAATGGTTGAGGGGCCTAGATCAACATGCAGACCAAGACGGACCACCAAAGAAATTTGAGAGTAATAAGACCAATGATCTATGAGTGCAAGCATGAGTGGATACAAAAATAAAAAATATGTTCCATGATTCTAAGAGAATTAAGGAATGTCGTGCAATAAATAAAAATTAGTATATTCAAAATTTAGTGGAGGATTTTCAAAAATAAATGGTCTCCAATCTTACATAAACTTTAGTTTAATTCCATGATTCAGATATACACTTGGATTAAAATTCTATACATTGTACTAAATTTACATTGATTTTACATACTTTTTTTAGATTTATGACACATATATTCCATATTAAACATATTAGAGGTGAATATTACATGTTATTGAACCAAAAATTACCAATTATACTACTCATCACAATGTACTCATTCCACTATGATGTACTATTATCAATAATTTTATTTTATAGAATTTGGTTCATTTTATAGGTTAAAGTGATCAAATTATTTAAACTTACCATATTTATATATTAGATAGATTAAATCAACCAATATCACTATATGTATATGATGATCTGATTAAATAAATCACCCTCACTAGATTATATATATTCATACTTGAGTTGTGAGATTGAGATATAATGATCTCAATGGTCATATCAAAAATCATCCTTGTACTAGATTGGGGGAATAATACCTTTCAATATCCCTCTTCAAATACTTAATGTTCAAGTCTAAACTTTTTACAGCTTGAATGCCTCATATGGGATCACCACTACCAAGTCAAATCATGAAGAGTAAAAATGGTTACATCACCACATATGTGTAATTATTCCTTGCTCTCTTTCTTTTCAAACATTTCAATTATTTAAAATTTTATATTATATTCACTAATTTATACTATAATGTGATCTTGGTTGAAGTTCATACACCAACAAAGCACTTAAAATGGGCTCAAGAAAAGATAATGTGCATTATACATACTACCTAGGAATTCATTTCTTTACTTTAACCTAATAATTTCAACCTTATGCATTACTAAATTAAATCAAGGTGGGGGAAGGAATTTAGATACTAAAATCAAATATTTATAGAATCTCAATATTTTACATTTGAAAAATATCAATCAAGGATTTACCTTTTAGTTTTATACCTCCTTGTTGCTAAAAGCCTCACATTTTCCATCTCATTATGCCTAAATGGTTATATATTAGTCTAATCCATATCATTGTGATAACCTAAATTCCCTAAATTTTATAAAAACACTTAAAACTTATTAAACATAATTCACTATCAATTTCAAAGTTGTACCTAATTTCTAGCCTTATGGACACTACCAGTCATAGAGGAATACTACCACTGAAAGTAGTGTATAGATCCTTATTTAGTGTCCATAACCAAATATCATTAAAATTAAAAGTTATTAAAAACATCTGTTGGGTAATCCAAGAACAATACACCTGTTCTGATCCCACTTGTTAGGATCTTGCTCCTCAGAAAGAGCACAATATGATTACCAAATACAAGCAATTAAACATGCAGAAATAACCAAAATTACAAGTAACTAGAATTCACAAATGACACAAAATATGAGAGACAATACACTATCTTGTATTAATACTTGTATAGAAAAGAATACAATAAAGAAGATGCCACTTCTCCCACCTTCCAGAGGCTTCCCACACCTCAAGTGTATAGTAATTCTTCTTCAAAAGTTCACTCTCTTACCAAAAATGGTCCAACACACAACTCACACACAGAATTGGTGTTCACCTCTCCAACCAGTCAGTAATAACCCTATCAGTTACCAAGCACTCTAAATTACTTCAAGTAGATCTCCCATGAACCTACAACCTACAATTCAATAGACCATACTTACACATGTAGATCTCCTATGAGCTTACAACAACCTGCAACTCAATGATCTTACAATGGAAGGATCTTCCTTGCCTTCCTTTTCAGCTCATAATTACAATACATGCCAATGGGTCTATAAATAGATCCCAAACTTAACTATAACTTAGACTCTTAATTTAGACACGTAGCTCAAGACTCAAAATAGCCTTTACATGTAAAAACTCAATTCAACTAACTAAATATTTGTGCAATGAACAGTTTTAAAACACACAGGTGACCGACATCGGTCCCTATCTGATTGGTGCTGACCAACGTCAGTTGACTCCTTACAAATGTCGATTGCCTTCTACATTCATCATGACTGATGTCGGTCATACTGTTAATGCCAGTACTTCTAGAACTTCAGTAACCTCCTCTTCATCTACATAGTTAAAGCTTTTAGCTACATAACCTAACAATCTCCCACTTGGAGATAAATAGCTACAACTATACCTATACCTATACATCATCTAGTTTGTTCCCTTGGCTTTGTATCCCTCTTCAAGATCACTCTTGAAGACCAACCACCATGAATCTTGTGGTGCAACACCTGTCATCCAAATCAACTGCCACATCCACATCTACAAACCCATGTAGAAAATAACTTGACCCTGCATAGCATGTGCACCTGCTGTTGGTCCCTCTAAGAATCCACTAAACTGCCCTCTAATGCTTCTTTCCTAGATTGGCTCCTAACTTTCTGACAACTCCCACTACTTGGAAAAACTCAAGTCTAGTACATACCATGCACTTAACCTCATTATGTGAATCAAGACACTGTTCTGTGAACTGTCCAACCATCAACATGCTAATCAGTCTCACATAATCATCCTGAAACAAAGTCAACCTATGACCTTCCATGTACCTAAAACACACTCATGCCAAAGAATCTTGCTACTCCTAGATTCCTCATGACATACATCTAAACTAGCTTTACCTTTAGCAACTCCCTATATATGTAACCCTGCAACAAGCACATCATACATTAATAGGATAATGTAGCTAATATTATCCAACCTGGTAAAGAGAAATACAATGATCAAACCTCCATCACCATGCAACTTACTCAAGACCATATACCCTAACCTTCCATCTCACATGTACATTCCCGCTCTTCTTCATCCTGAACATCCAATCGTCTCTCAGTGCTTCCTTCCAGCTAGCAACTCCACCAAAGACTCCCATTTGGTTCTCCTCCAAGGAATCACATCCTTCATCCATGCCAAGCTCCCACTATTTCCTAGATCTACCTACTCTGCTTCTTTAATAACTTCCTAGTTCTTTACCATAAGTGAGCAACAAGTAGTGTAAAGAAGGGAAATGATGAATTTGAGGCTTACTTACCCTTTAAGTCCTCCATATGGGTGCTTGAGACTCCTTGACAGCTTGTTGTCTACCCAAAATCCATCTCAATGACTGATGCTAGTCACATCTCAGTCTGCACCCAACCGACATCAGTTCCATGCGACTACCTCATCACCAACATCGATTCCCCCCTGGTTGATGCCAGTGTTTATCTATCCCTGAGTCATTGATGTCAGTCTACACATAGCTGACATCGGTCCCTATTTGGATGCTAATGTCAGTTTTCTAACTGACGTCAGTCTCTATGTTTTTCTTATGAGAACTGACTTCTACTCATGAGCTCCTTTTGGATTAAACCCTTGTCCAAATCACCCTTGCTCTACTCAAAATTCTTCAGCCCCTTCTACTGATCTCTGTCCATCACTTTCTCCTTGAAAACCAAGACTTTCTTGCTCTTGTCACGAACATCAGATTCCTCAAGAAATGTTACCTTCTTCTTCTGCATAAAAAAATATCGATCCATGCTTTTCAATTCTGAAAGCATACCCTTTGACTCAAGAACATGCATCTCCTTCTTATTCATGTAACCAAGCCTATTAAGCCACATCTTTGAATCTACAGCTGAAGTAGATAACCCAAAAAGAGAATCAGTAATATAAGTAGATAGATAAAGCATACCTACTTTCTTACCTCTTACTACAATAAGTGCACCCTTGATAACCTTCCAAGAGTCTACTGTGAGAGTTACTGTGTAACCCTCATCACCCAAACTTCTTACAAAAATCAAATTCTGCTCTAAAACTGGGACATGCATGACCTCTTTCAACACCCATGTGTTACCTGTCTACAATTTCAGCTTCACTTTCCCTTTTCCAACCATCTGACAAAGCTTACCATCCCTTAAACAAATTTCTCCAAAGTCTCCCTAGACATACTCATGAAAAAATTCCCTATTTGGGGATGCATGAAAAGAGGCACTAGAATCTAAAACCCAAGATTTTACTTTATCCAAAGAACATACCAGAGCATCTTGTGTAATGAAATCTGCAACATCTATTTCTTCTTCATGTCCTTCATGCTGATCTTCACCCGACCTACAATCTCTCTTTAAGTGCCCTTGCTTTCCACATTTCTAGTAGGTTATTCTGCCATACTTAGACTTGGATCTCCTACCTATCTTTGGCATTGATCTCCCACACTCAATCTTCTCTCTTTGCCTTCCTCTACCTTCAACACTCAAAGCATTCCCTGATGATTCACCTATGCTTTTCTTACGTATCTCTTCATTCAAGATTACACTCACAATATCATCCACTTTTAAGATTTTTGAAGCAGAAGCAGTATTACTAACTGCCATTACCAAACTCTCCCAACTTTTAGGTAATGAACATAAGATTAAGGGAGCCTTAATTTCATCATCAAAAACAATATTGATTGAATTTAATTGGTTTACCAAACCATGGAAATCACTAAGATGACTATGTACAGATCCACCTTCCAACATTTGCAAATTAAATAATTGCTTCATAAGAAATACCTTATTCAAAGCTGAGGGTTTTTCATATAAATTTGCCAAAGATTCCATCAACTCTACCATTGTCTTAGCGTGTGATAAGTTAGAAATCACAGACTATGCAAGACTCAACCTTATAGATCCCAGAGCCTTCCGATCAAGAACCTTCCATTCTTCATCCTTCATATCTTGGGGCTTGCAATCAACCCCACCCAATGGTAAGTACAAATCTTTTTGATACAGATAATCTTCAATCTACATCCTCCATAATTAATAGTTCTTGCCATTAAACTTCTCCATTCGTAGCTTACTGTCTTCTGCCATTGCTCTACTCCCACTCAAATACAAACCCCTGTGAGTAACCTATAATCAACACAAACTAACCAGATCTAATCCAACCTGTTAGTATCCCAACCAAAAGCTCTGATACCAGTTGTTGGGAAATACAAGAACAATACACCTATTCTAATCCCACTTATTAGGATCTTGCTCCTCAGAAAGATCACAATATGATTACCAAATACAAGCAATTAAAAATGCAAAAATAACCAAAAGTACAAGTAACTAAAATTCACAAATGACACAGAATATGAGAGACAATACACTATCTTGTATTAATACTTGTATATAAAAGAATACAATAAAGAAGATGCCACTTCTTCTCCCACCTTCTAGAGGCTTCCCACACCTCAAGTGTATAATAATTCTTCTTCAAAAGTTCACTCTCCTACCAAAAATGGTCCCAACACACAACTCACACACAGAATTGGTGTTCACCTCTCCAACTAGTCAGTAATAACCCTACCAGTACACCAAGCACTCTAAAGTACTTCAAGTAGATCTCCCATGAAACTGCAACTTGTAATTCAACAGACCATACTTACACATGTAGATCTCCTATGAGCTTGCAACAACTTGCAACTCGATGATCTTACAATGGAAGGATCTTTCTTGCCTTCCTTTTCAACTCATAATTACAATACATGCCAATGGGTCTATAAATAGATCCTAGACTTAACTATAACTTAGAATCTTAATTTAGACACGTAGCTCAAGACTTGAAATAGCCTTTACATGCAAACACTCAGTTCAACTAACTATTCATGCAACGAATAGTTTTGGAACACACAAGCAACTGACGTTGGTCCCTGTCTGACTGGTGCTGACTGACATTGACCGACTCCCTGCTGATGCCAGTTGCCTTCTGCATTCATCATGATCAACGTTGGTCATACTACCGACGTCGGTACTTCTAGAACTTTAGCAACCTCCTCTTCGTCTACATAGTTGAAGCTTTTAGCTCCACAACCTAACAACCTATGGGTTGGTGTATTTTATTATTGAACCATGCCATGAGATTTTTTCAAAAGGGTGTGGTATACATACTATTCTAATCCTTCTCATTTATCATGTAGAAAATACCAAGCAAATACTTACTAAAGATAAATAAATCAAATACACAACAAAGCTAGTATAACCAATTCATTTATATTTTCATATAAAGCATCAGATAGTTCATATTATAGGCCTAAAGCATTCAAAGAGTATTCAAGGAGTGATATTTGTCAAATTACAAGCTAGATCACGACATGCATCATCATATAGTATATTTCACCATAGTGCACACACTTCACACACATAGGGGATAAATACATAAGTATGAGTACATCCTTTGAGTATTTTATTTGTCTGCATCACCCATTTATATAGGGGTCGCTAGGTCATCTCAATAACATGATCACACTAACTTATTTTTCAACAAACTCATTCCAAGGGTGAAGAAGAGTCAAGAGATAGGGTTCGATAATTAAAGAAAAAGTATCATTATATATATTAAATATGAGTACACCTATATAAATATGACATAATACCCAAAAAAATGAAGTTGCTCACATCCAAATATAGTCATTATTTCATACTTGACACCTGCTTCATATTCAGACATTAGTGTCCATGGTAGTTTATAGATATGATGGTAGTGTCTAAGGCTACATAAGTGTAATTTATAAAATGTGATGACCTATATCAAATATTGATCTTGCATATATTACACCTATTTTTATACTAGATCTACATGTGCAAATTAAACTAGATAAGTACCATTGGTTTTCATTTATTACAATATCTTTAAATAGTTTTAATTTACTTTTTTAATAATCTTAGTTGTATAAACTCATAATATTGTTTATCTAAGTTTTATTTTAATTGGCCTACTAAAAAATTATTTATCACCCTTTTGATATAAATACTTATATATTAGTAATTTATAATTACCACATTCTAAAATTTAGGGTTAAATAATTTGATCTAATAAAATAGTTACAAATCAAACTATACATGCGAGAGATTAATAAATATTTCTATTAGTCATGAGTAACTAGTTTGGTTTTAGTTTCAATCAACTATAATGAGGAAGATCATCATCTAGATGCTTTTCCTCCAAATAAATACCTGGTGGTACCTTGCACAAATCCCAATATAGGAGTGGCCCCACCTTTTAATGAAGGTGTAAAATAATTATCATCCATGTAAACTCTTAGATCTATTATAGAACCACATGTTTAAAAGTATAATCACTATTATTTGTAGTTAGTCTAGTAGACTCTAGATGCCCTATATCTACTCACAAATTTTAACAAAACATGAAAATTAAGAAATTATAGTGAATTTAAAATGCATATAGCTATAAAATCACTTTGTACAAAGTTTTTAATTTATAATCATATTTAATAAACATACATAAATATGGGGTTAAGTGCACACAGTTGGGAGCTAATTCCATGGGCCCCATTATGTTATGTGATCATATTAATAAGTAATGCAATCACATTATTTAATTAACATGATCACATTATTTAAATTATATCTCAATAATTATCGACCATAATGCAATTTCATTAATTTATAACACGATCATGCTAATAGATAACATGATCGCATTATTGTAAAATAAAAATGTGATTGTGTTACTGTTATTTTGCACATTTAAACAAATGGAAAGAATTTTTGTTAATAGGTAATGTAATCATGTTATTATTGATAACATGATTATTTTCTTGTTATTTTTAACATCAAATCATGTGGGATTTTCACATGAAGGCAACTTTAGCTAGAAGCTTATATTTACTACTCTAAATGTTAAGCTATATTATTAAATTTAGTTTATTATAATTTAACTTTATTTTAGTAAATATAAAAAATTAGGGTCACTCATCATCTGATAGAGTTGGTCTCACAAATTCACACCTTATAATATGGAAAATAGTTTTTCAAAATCTAATCAGTCCAGTACTTAGGCATTATTAGGGTCTAAGTATTAAACCTAGGGATTTTAAGACAATTTTTACATTTGATGTCCATTTTTGGTAAACATATAGTCATTTTTTAGGTTTTTGTGCCTTTATATTTGATTCTTAGCATTTTTAGGAGTCTTAGGTTTGTCAAAATTGAAGTTTTCAAACCACTCACTTTGAAATTGATACAAAGTGGTGTGATTGGGGTAACATAGGTCACATTGATGACCTACACACATCAAATGATCACTTTATGTTAATTAAACATTTTCAACATCCCTCCCTCATCCTTACTCACTTCTTACTCATGCATCATCATCCCTAATCACTCTCTCATGATTTTTCATTGTTCCTAGTCATTCCTCATTAAACCTAACTATCCATAGTCATCTTTAATCACTCCCTCATCATCCTTGATTACTCTCACATTGACCTTCACTATCCCTCATCTTACCTATTTATTCATTCCTCATACTTCATCATACCTCATCACCCCCTCATTTACACTCACCATCCCGCATCATATTTAATCACTCCCTCATCATCCCTTATCACTCCCTCATTAGCTCTCACCATCTCTCATCATCCTTAATCACTCCCTCATTATCTCTCACCATCCCTAATCATTGTTTCATCATCCATAATCACTCCCTCCTTTTCCCTCATCATCCCTTATTATATCCCACCATCCCTAATAATTTATTCAACATCCTTAATCACTCCCTCATTGGATCTCACCATCCCTAATCATCACTTCATCATCCCCAATCACTCCCTCCTCATCCCTCATCATTTATAATCACTTACTTATTATCCCTCACCATTCATCATCATTTATAATCACTCCCTCATAATCCTTAATCACTCCTTAATTTACCCTTACCATACCTCATTATACATAATCAATGCTTCATCATACCTTATTATATATAATCACTCATTCCTCATCCCTCACCACCTATAATCACCCCCTCATTAATCTTCACCATCCTTCATAATCCCTAATCACTCTCTCATCATCCCTAATCACTCCCTCATTGACTCTCACCATCCCTAATTATACCTATTGACTCCCTCATCTTATCTACTCAATTCTTCCTAATCCCTCTTCATCCTTAATCACTCCATCCAATACCTTGATGTTGGTATTTTTTTGGGGTTTAAAAATGTATGATTTATAAGTGGAGAGTTTAGTGCTAGCATAAAATATAAGACATAATGATCATAATGATGTGGAGGCAAATTTTAAACATAAATATTTAACACCTATGATAAAATATGGGCCTATTGGAAATGATGTAACTCATAATTGAAAATATGCCAAAAAAAGAGAAGTAATTAAAACCACCATAACACCAAAAATGGGTAGTAAATACATGAGGATCACCAAGATATGTGATTTCCTAAAACCAATCAATTATTTATTTCTATATGAATACATTTTATGATTTGAATAATTACATTGATGACCTTATATTTGTATGTCTATTGATTGAGTCATCTTACCAGAGAGTGGAAACTAATTTTCAAATGATTAAAACAAGTAGTCCAAGATTGGAAAGTGGTGCTTGATTCATAAATTCAATATTTAATCTAATGAAGAGTGTCAGACTATGATATCTCTACCTACACATCTTGATAAGTGGGTACAAGTTATCTATCATTATAAAAATCTAAGTATATAATAGATTATGAACCCAATGATATGGTTAGTACTATACATATCTCTACTTCCCCCAATAAGAAATTATATGAATTAAAAATATTATTTCATTAATAAATGTAGATCAATGGTGAGCCAATACACTTCATCATTTCCAATGGAATTTAGAAGAATTTAATTTCTCATAAAGATTATTTTCAAAAATTGAACTTGAAATTTATACATCATCCATAACCATACGCTAGTGTATGGTCTAGTTTAGGACTTGAGAAATTGATCACCTAGTAGTGTCACTTGGTGTATAAAATCAAAATTTTTAAAGAGGTAATCCTTTATGACATTGTAGACACCGCAAACGTGTCTGCACCTTGGTCCTCCCCCTTGTTCGCCTTAAACCCCTATCCTAACCCTTAGCCTTGGCCCCCTTTCCACCCTACCCTTGCCACCTTAGATCCTCCCTTGAATCCCTCCACCTTCCCCCTAGCATTTATTAGGCCAAATCTCTTCATTATCTTCCCCCCACGCCCATTTTGGCATCCTCGTGACTGTTCTTCCCATCCCCCCTCGCTCGGCGGCATGCAAGAATGGGCAGAGGCTATTTTTAGCCTCTGTCCCCATTCTGCGACCGCCGACATCGGCGACCCTTCGGCCGACGTCGGCGAAACTGCCAGCATCGGCATCCTTCATTACCCTTTTCTACATCCGTTGCAGCCCCCTGGACCCTTGAGCTCGCAAACTGAACTCTCTTGGCATTTTGGCTTTCGTCTCTTCTCCATTTGGACCTCATGCAACAACAGCAACAGGTGCAAAGGTTCTTCATCAAGAGTTCTCTTCTTGCTAAATCCTCTGTGGCTTCAACAACAGCTCTCTCACCCCTTCATTCAGTAGGCAAAGAGGTAAGCAGACTCTGTTATTTGATTTCTTTTCTTTAAGCTTTCAGTTATCTGCTGCTTCCTACTCTCTCTATCCTTCCCCCTGAGAGGCTGAAAAGCCTTCTCAGGACCTGTCCTCTGCCCATCCTCCTCTCACATTATCCCACTTTTTATACCAATCCCAGACAACTCCCTCATCCTCCTTTTGCCAACAAAAGACCCTGTACAGGGCAAGACCACTCCTCAGTCCATTCAAACCCGTCCCCGAACTCAGTCTTGACCTTGTTCACGACCCAGACCCGTCCACAGTCCAGAAAGCAATCCAGACCCGACTACAGGCCACAACCCCGACCGACGCCGGTCACTTTCCCAACCGACGTCGGCAGGGTAGCCGACGCTGGCAGATCAGATAACCGACGCCGGCGACATTTCCGACCTCGATGACTGTCTTCAGCCCAACAACTCCTTCAGGTAATCATTTTGTCTTTTCTTTCCTTCCTAATTTCTTTGTCACTTCTGTATTCTGGCATTCTTTATTTTCTTGATATTTTATCTGTCTGTTAACAGTGGGTTGACCTCCCTTAAGGAAGTTCTACACTTCTGGGAACAAGCTCTTGCTTGGCAACCCACCGCCTATCCATCTAACATTTTCTTGTCCAAGTTTCCTTTTTTCTTGCAGGTGTCATTCCTCCACAGCCAAAGAGGAGTGCTCACAAGCGTTTGGATTTACGGTGCGCAATCTTTAGTCCAGGTACTTCCCATGCCTTGTCCATTACTTTTTAGTTTCTTCTTTCTCTTAGATCTAAAAGCTAATTTTGAGTAGAAACATTCTGGCACGCCCGGTGGGACCCTAGGTTCCTCCTGGGTTCCTTTTTCTTCATTCATTTAGGAGCATTAGGTTCTTACCTTTTCTCCTCTTTCTCTTCTTCTCAATGACACTATAAGCAGGACTAAAATGAATCTTTCTTCCTTGCATTTCTAGACTAGTCTAAACATCACACTCTCAACCCTTTCTCAAGCTTGTCTTCATAACAAACATCACATTTTGACTTGGGCATTAAAACGTATTGCACTTTCATTTCTGCTTGTGCTTGCATTAGTCCACATCTAGTAACTTAGACGCATATTGAATAAATCGTAGACACTTGATGTTACACTACCGGACCACATGCACTAAAACAAACATAAAACTTACTTGAGACAAGGCCCGACTGGGATTTCATCCCCCAACGGATACCTTACCCATCCTGGTGACCCTACTTGGATTTCATCACCAAGGGGGAAGCCCACTCCGTTCTCTGGCGGAGTCTAAACTCTAGGCGAGGTATATCTTGGCTAAGCGAGACCAGCTAACCACTGGAATCGTGAAGTGAGGGGAGCTTGCTCCTTAGCACCAAGCCACGTACCAGACCCTAACATAGATCTTAGAGCACCTAAAACAACACTTGAAACCATCTTTAGACTGCCTTTTTCTAGGACCCATTTTTCAGCCAATCTCCCTGAACATTCATTTAAGGCATAAGCCACAATTTCTAAGGTTAATTCCTAGGATTTATCGCTTAGGCTTATCTGTCTCTCTCTGTTTTCCTCTTCTCATCTGTTTGTTTGAGTGTGTGAGGACGCTTTCTTCTTTGTTTTTCCAAGAATCTTCAAACCTTTTGGTTCTCTGGAAGACGCAGTCACCGACATCGGTTCTGCCACTGACGTCGACCTTCCCCTGTCATCGGCATCAGTTCTGCTACCGACGTCGGCTTCATCTGTTACCGGCATTAGTTATCTGACCGACGTCGGCCACATTTATTACCGACATCAGTTTTTAAACCGACGTCGGTCTCTGTCACCGTCATTTTTTCTTCAAAACCAGCAGCCTGAAACCTATCCCTTCTCTGTCAAAAAAACTCCATTCTGGTTTTTTGAGACTGCAAAAACATAGTTTCTGGAACCAGGACTCTCTTCTTAACCACTTTAGCCAACATCCACTTCCGTCTATCCTGTCTCTAACCAGTCCTATCATGGAGTTCCACTCAGAGACTGAAAGAACTCCTACAGGACCGACCCCGACCCTGACCCCAACTCAAATTCCCATCATCCCTGAAGGGGACCAAGATTTCGAGAGATTCTTGGACCTCAATACCGCAGCCCTCCAAAACTATCTTGCGAGAAACCCAACGTGAGACCTTCTGGGTAACGTGGCGATGACATCCACACCATTCACCACCCAACCCTTTATGACTCAGCCTTTCGCCTCGACTATTAACCCAATCATGGCCAATACACAAAGTTTGGCCTCCCCGTCTATTTTTAGACCAACCTCCATCGGGGTTCCATTACCCCCTCAACCACTTGCAATTCAACCAAGTTCTACATCATATCATAACTTGATTGTCTCGACCCCTCGTACTCTTGCGCCCACAAATATAGGAGTGCCAACCTGTCTTTTTACCAGTGCCGCCATTTAACCACCTTTAGCAGTGCCCAGTCAACCTATACCTTCAACCTTCGTAACGCAACCACCTCTAGCCTCCACTTTTGCCCCTGTAACTAGTCATCCGTACATTATACAACCGACTATGTCGCACACCTCCTCTAACCTCTTCCAAGCGCCTTACAACTTAGGGGAAGCTCAACCCGCTAATCTGTCAGCAGATCTTATCAAGATGCTGATGGATAAAATGTCCAGTCTCGAAGCCTCCATTTTCGGTTCAAGCAATACTTTGTCATATGAATAAATTTGCAATGAGCCCATCCATCCTTCCGTCCCTATTCGACCATATCCTAACCATTGGGAGCTTCCTAAATTCACTCGCTTTCAGAGTAAGGAAGACCCACAACAACATCTACGGGCATTTAGACATGCCTGTTACCTTATTGCCCATGATGATGCATTATTATTACGCACGTTTCCTATGTCACTTTCTGGCCCTGCCCTTGACTGGTATAGTTCTCTTGCTAGACACTCTATCTTTTCATTCATCCAACTCGCCCAACTATTTCTTGACCATTTCTCAATCAACATCACCAAACAAGTCTCAATCACAGACCTTTACTCCATCAGGCAATTTGACGATGAATCAATTGTCGACTTTGTCGCTCGTTGGAGAGGTCTGATTAACCAGCTCTCCTTCTCTTTACCTCAACCCGAGCTCATCGAGCTCTTCTCTCAAGCATGTGCCAGACACATCTCTTCTACCTTGCAGATTCAGACATTTCGCACTTTTGACGAAGCTTTCATCATGGCTCGAAAGCTTGAACTCCGTGCCCTTGAAGAAGATAAGGTCAAATTGCGTAATACCAACGCAAAATCTACTGACCATTATTCTTCCAGACCTTCTTCTTCTACCAATTCCGAATCTACAGGAGTGGCCCATACTATGGTCGTTAGATCACCATCCTCAACAACAACGAATTACTCTCAACCTTCGACATCTTCCAGCATCACCAAACAATTCCAACAATGGTACATTCAACGTTCTTACACTTCACTTGGAGAACCATACGCTTCCATTTTGGAAAAACTACTCAAGCAGGGGGTCCTCAATCTCCCTCCAATCCGACCACCTCAATTTGACCCTTCAAAGGCCATCCCTACATGGTATAGGGAGGCCGACTTCTGTCCCTTTCATCACGTCCAAGGCCATGACATCGACAACTGCCAAACTTTCAAAAACATCGTCCAAGACATGATCGACAAGGGGGATCTTATTTTAGATAACCCGAATGCCCCACCTAACCAACATATTGACATCTTCAAACAACCATTTCCGAATCATCCGCCTACTCAAAACAACGTCCAGACTTCGACCAATGACCCTCAAGACCATGACATTCACACGATTAGCACTATCTTACCTCTTGTCCTTGACTAACCTCTTCCATTAAAGGATGAAGAACCTCCTTCTCCTACTAGCCCTCCATCTACCTCTCTTGTATCGGAGGACGCTTTGACCACATCAACGCCATTAAGCCCACCTTCATCCGAAGACCCTACCTTACCTACTCCTCAACTACAAGTAGAAGGCACGATCATCCATGCCCTCTACCCACTTGAGGAGCTAGACTCTCTTATTTCTTCTCCACCAAGAGAAGAACCAGTCTCTCCACCTGTTTTAATCGAGGAAGACCCAGTCGCAGTTTCCTCTTGCCCTTTGTGTGAGATTTCTACATCTCACTCACCTCCGTCCACATCTAAACCCAAACCCACATCTAACCTCACCTCGCACAATGGTGGCCCTCAACCCAAACACACGAAAGCTACTAGACCACAGCGGAGAACTCCTCCCCCACCTTCGTCATTACCTTCAATCTTGCGCCCGCATCCGTCCACTTTAATAGGAGTGCTTCCCACTCCCATCTCTCACAGAGGCAATTTGCCTCTATTACTCCCTCAACCAATTATGCTTGTATCAACTTCAATCCATCAACCAAAGCCTCTTAAGCCTCCTAAACCAAAGTCATCAACCCCTACTACAATAAAGCATCCAGACCCGTTAGCAGGTTCATATGTCTTGCTCTTATGGCACTTGTTTCATTCGTCTCGTATCGACCTCCTGCCTCTTAGACAATATCAATCTCTCGGACCTAAACCACCATGGTTTGATGACACTCACATTTGTGTGTATCATCGCACGCCTGGGCACGACACGGAGCATTGTCATGCCCTCAAGGTCGCCATTCGCCAATGTCTTAGGAATGACACCCTTCTTCTCGACCACGTTATCAATAAACCCTCAACACCACCCCACTCATCAACTCTCAGATTAAGACCATCTTGGTTCGACAACTCCACATTCTGCCATTATCATCACACTTCAGGACATGACACTGAGCGTTGTTGCGCTCTTAAAGCTGTCATTCGTCAGCACCAGAAAAAGGATTCCCTTCTCATCAAGGGTCCTCTTGACCACCTTTTCGACAAAACATCAACCTCGACTCATGCCTCTCCAACCTCATCACCTAAATCGGGATCTCCACACCAGACTGTGGTCCCTTTGCCGCCTTTGACCCCCTTATTCGACATTAACACCGTCCATCTGACCACTAAACCTCAACCGACCTTAACCAACCTTTCAAACATTCTCCCTTCCCGTTGGGGGAATTCATCCTTTATTCAAACCTCGACCAACTGTTTAACCCAGTCTCTACCACATATCAATCACTCATTTTATCTTAAAACCCGACCAAGTATCCACCGACCCAACCCCCGACCAATTATTTGACTAGTCTCAACCAAACTTCAACCAAATATCAATCACCCTGACCTCTCGACCAAACATTCAACCTTTCTCAACCAACCAATGACAATGTCAACCAACTTCACATCCACCATCAACATCTGACCAAACTGGAAAGAGCTAAATGGGGCAAGTCCGCTCCTAATTGACTCAGACCTTAACGCACTAGCATGGCCCAGGGACTTATCAGACCTTGAGCCCCCCTTTCTATCTTGCATCTTCGACCTTTCTTCTGTTAGTCGAGTCTTCCATCACTTGACGTTTTACTTGAGCTCGTCCCTTGAGCAACCCCTTGTCATTGTCATTCCTTTTCCTATCAACCCTGCTTCCTAACCCTTGTCAACCCCTTTTTTGTCAAGCAGTAATGCTTTGTCCTAATAAAAAGGGCATCCTTGAACTTTTACAGTCTTGTCCATGACTCAAATTCCTATCAAAAAAAAAAAAAAAAAAAAAAAAACAATCAAAATCAAGATATCAAAACATATCCATGGTCACAAAATCAAGTCAAAATCAAAAAGATAGACTGCTCCCTCGAAGGACAGCTACACTATCATTGTTGTATTACTAGACTGATCCCTCGAAGGACAGCTAGGCCAACTTATCAAACATTATTAAGTGAAAATATAGATCACTCCCTCGAAGGATGGCTATGACTAAATCTCGCTACAAACAGCACTTTTCTTAGAAGCTTCCCGCATTGATCAGCTTCGCAACATGACCACTACATCAAAAGACATCTCTATGTAGGCTTCCCGCATCGATCAGCCTGCACAAAAAAAAAAAAAAAAAAAAACGAGTCATAGACTTGGCTTGTAGTTGTCTCAGGGTCTCCTATAAAAGGGGCAAGGTTATTCTTGCTCTTAAACTGGGTTACCCTATCCTCCTCCTATCACCTGCTCAAGGGACTTCAAGCTCACTTTAATGTCAAAGTGATTTGATTACCGTTCTAACTCAACACTGGTCAATGACGTAATGCATGAATGGGGCTTTTGTTCTAATAACCCCTATCTATGCTTCCTTTCAGGTCCTTGTCAATGAAAGAGCGATTTGCCTTTCATCTTTTCTCTTCGCTTTGGTCACATTTAACCACATCAATTAGCGACTCATCTCAAACCTAGCCATTTTCATCATTTTCAGCTGACATCATTCTAGACCATTTCACATAGTTTCTATGGACACCAGTACACATAGAAACTACTGACTAGACCCAATTTATGTTAAGCATAAACCAATACTTGTTGAAGCATAAATCGACTTCTATTCATTTTTAGCATATATCCATCGCGACTATGGAAACTTGCTAGGGATGAAAGACTCTCGACCAATTCTATAGAATACACCATCTGTAGCATCATTTTATCCTCATCTTACCCTCGTCATTTCAACACATGACCATTCTCATCATCGACCAATCTTCTCAATTTGTCCTAACTACATTGGTCTGAGGCCCTATGACTAGGGCTATGTAGGCAGCACTCAGATACCACATCTTCTGAGGTTAGCTCGACCACCCCCTTATGTTCGTCTCTATGATGGACAAACCCTCTCTTCTTTGACTCTTATCAAGACCAATCATTTTCTTTGACCAAGACCAATCATTTTCTTTGACCAAGACCAATCATTTACTTTGACCAAGACCAATCATTTTCTTTAACCAAGACCAATCATTTTCTTTGACCAAGACCAATCATTTTCTTTGACCAAGACCAATCAATCCCTCTGACCCTCCCTCCCTTTTAGGGAGAACTACATCGGCCTGAGGCCCCTATGACAGGGGCTATGTAGGCAGCACTCAGTTGACATGGGGTCTTCTGGGGTTAGCTCAGCCGCATCCTTTCGTCCATCCATCCCCTTGACCAATGACCATCCTTCGACCTTCGACCACTTCCAAGACAATGTTGCCTTGGTTGTTTTTGCGTGTGTGCTACCTCACAGTTGGTTAGCAGAATTGTTCGCAGACTATTTTTGACCCTTCACAAGTATAGGATCGCGACCCAGTTGATCCCTACTACTTGTGGCTTTTTCGTGTTTTTGGGAACACTTCCTGAGCCCTGGATACCTAGAACACGATGACCATTTGGAGCTTCAGCTTAAATTGAGTGACCCGATCAGCAGATGACTAAATGCTGGGGCCCGGTTACTTCAATTTTGGCACTCCTTGACCCTTGACATGCGATAATTTGACCCGACCCTCTCGTGAAGTGGACTACACGCAATCACGACTACTGCAGCATTTTCACTCACTCTCTTCTATCCATTTCTCTGTCAAATCGACACTCGATCTTCGGTTCCCTTCTCTCGACTATCGCTTTGAGGGGGGGGAACACCTCATCCTTTTTCTGAGGCAACCAACTCCTATTTTTGTCTTGCAGTTCGTCTAGAACAACCAACAAGACAAAAAGGGGCAAATGTAGACACTGCAAACGTGTCTGCACCTTGGTCCTCCCCCTTGTTCGCCTTAAACCCCTATCCTAACCCTTGGCCTTGGCCCCCTTTCCACCCTACCCTTGCCACCTTGGATCCTCCCTTGAATCCCTCCACCTTCCCCCTAGCATTTATTAGGCCAAATCTCTTCATTATCTTCCCCCCACGCCCATTTTGGCATCCTCGTGACCGTTCTTCCCATCCCCCCTCGCTCGGCGGCGTGCAAGAATGGGCAGAGGCTATTTTTAGCCTCTATCCCCATTCTGCGACTGCCGATGTCGGCGACCCTTCGGCCGACGTCGGTGAAACTGCCAGCGTCGACATCCTTCATTACCCTTTTCTGCATCCGTTGCAGCCCCCTAGACCCTTGAGCTCACAAACTAAACTCTCTTGGCATTTTGGCTTTCGTCTCTTCTCCATTTGGACCTCGTGCAACAACAGCAACAAGTGCAAAGGTTCTTCATCAAGAGTTCTCTTCTTGCTAAATCCTCTGTGGCTTCAACAACAGCTCTCTCACCCCTTCATTTAGCAGGCAAAGAGGTAAGCAGACTCTATTATTCAATTTCTTTTCTTTAAGCTTTCAGTTATCTGATGCTTCCTGCTCTCTCTATCCTTCCCCCTGAGAGGCTGAAAAGCCTTCTCAAGACCTGTCCTCTGCCCATCCTCCTCTCACATTGTCCCACTTTTTATACCAATCCCAGACAACTCCCTCATCCTCCTTTTGCCAACAAAAGACCCTGTACAGGGCAAGACCACTCCTCAGTCCATTCAGACCCATCCCCGAACTCAGTCTTGACCTTGTTCACGACCCAGACCCGTCCACAGTCCAGAAAGCAATCCAGACCCGACTACAGGCCACAACCCCAACCGACGCTGGTCACTTTCCCAATCGACGTCGGTAGGGTAGCCGACGCCGACAGATCAGATAACCGATGTCGGCGACATTTCTAACCTCAGTGACTTTCTTTAGCCCAACAACTCCTTCAGGTAATCATTTTGTCTTTTCTTTCCTTCCTAATTTCTTTGTCACTTCTGTATTCTGGCATTCTGTATTTTCTTGATATTTTATCTGTCTGTTAACAGTGGGTTGACCTCCCTTAAGGAAGTTCTACACTTCCGGTAACAAGCTCTTGCTTGGCAACCCACCGCCTATCCATCTAACATTTTCTTGTCCAAGTTTCCTTTTTTCTTGCAGGTGTCATTCCTCCACAGCCAAAGAGGAGTGCTCACAAGCGTCTGGATTTACGGTGTGCAATCTTTAGTCTAGGTACTTCCCATGCCTTGTCCATTACTTTTTAGTTTCTTCTTTCTCTTAGATCTAAAAGCGAATTTTGAGTAGAAATAGACATATTACCATTCAAGGTGTGTGATGTTTTACATGTGATCAACCATATATTTACCATTATGCCTTTTATGTTAACTCATATAATGAATTCTTTCATTTCAAGATGTTGAATTACATCCTCAGGCCCTTTACCTATGTCATTTTTTAAATTTAACTTGATGACATCTTAATCTTTAGAAAACATAGGATGAACATCTACACCATGATAAAATAGTGTTTCAAAATTTTTATAAACATATTTTTATCATAACATGAATAAATGTTCATTTTTCATGCAAGAGATAAAATATTTGGGACACATTATACACACAATGAGTGCATGTGTGAACCTAACCAAGATTAAAGTCATACAGGAATGGGAAACACTAAATAACTTTGCATCTGATTCAAATCTTCTTAGAATTAGAA
Organism: Torreya grandis; assembly: GCA_037957365.1. Lineage (NCBI taxonomy): Eukaryota > Viridiplantae > Streptophyta > Pinopsida > Cupressales > Taxaceae > Torreya > Torreya grandis. Next base: position 2,166,036 of record JARHVA010002311.1, read on the forward strand.
AATTATAAAAGATATTTGTGTTTAATTTTTATCTTTTTAACCAAACTACCAAAGGTGGAACCTAATAAAGTTTCATCTAGTCAGTTACACAACAAAGATAATTAAATGAACTAAAATTTAGACTTTATTTTGTGTTAGTACTTATGTTAATTGACTATAAATTTAGAAGATCATGAAATTCATTCAGTAATAAAATTTACTATGACAAATTGGTATTAACAACACAAGTCCTATAAAATAATTAATTTTTATTATAATTTATCAAATAATATATGATTGGAATAAAAGATATCTTAAGAGTGTATACTTGAATCAAATGATAACGATATGATTATGGATGGTGAGGATCAATGATGGAGTGATGAGGGATGGTGAGGGTTAATGAAGGAGTGATTAGTGATGATTATTGATGAATAAAGATTGATTAAGAATTATGAGGGATAAAGAGGAAGTGATTAGGGGTGATGAGTGATGGTGATAATAAATTAAGGAGTGATTAGGGATGATAATCTCAAGTTATTAGAGATGATGAGAGATAATGAAGGTCAATGATGAAGTGATTAGGGATGAGGAGGGATTAGGAGGGAGCTAATAGGGATGAGGAAGAGATTAGGTATGATGAGTGATGAGGAAAGAGTGATTAGGGATGATGAAGGATGGGGAGGGAGTGATTAGGGATGATGAGCGATAGTGAGGGTCAATGAAAGAGTGTTTATAGATAATAAGGGAATGATTAGAGATGACTAGGGAGAATGAGGTTCAATAAATGAGAGATTAGGGAAAATTAAGAATTATGAGAGAGTGATTAGGGGTAATGAGATATGAGTAAGAAGTGATCAAAGATGAGGGAACAAGTGAAATTAATACAAAGTGGTTGTTTGATGTGTGTAGGTCATCAATATGACCTAAATTACCCCAATCACACCACTTTGGATCAAGTTCAAGGTAAGTAGTTTTAAAACTTCAATTTTGACAAACCTAGGACTCTTATAAATGTTAGGAATCAATATTAAAGGCATAAAAGCCTAAAAATGACTAGTTTACCAAAAATGGACATCAATTACAAAATTTATATACTAAATCCCTATGTTTAATACCTAAACCCTAAAAACGTCTAAGTATTGATCAAATTGGATTTTGAAAAAATATTTTCCATGTCACAAGGTATGTATCTATGAGACCAACTCTATCAGATGTTGAGTGACCCTAATTTATTATATATTATGAATTATGATGAGGGATGAGGAGGAAGTGATTAGGAATGATGAGGGATAATTAAGGTCAATGAAGAAGTAATCAGGGATGATGGAGTGATTAGAGATGACTAGGGATAGTGAGGTTCAATGAGAGAGTGGTTACGGATAATGAATAATTATGAGAGAGTGATTAGGGGTGATGAGGCATGAGTAAGAAGTGATGAGGGATGAGGTAGGGATGATAAACAAGTGAAATTAACACAAAGTGGTTATTTAATGTGTACATGTCATCAATGTGACCTATGCTACCCTAATCACACCACTTTACATCAATTTCAAAGTGAGTGGTTTTAAAAATTCAATTTTGATAAACCTAAGACTCCTATAAATTCTAAGAAACAATTGAGAAGGAAAAAAAACCTAAAAAATGACTATATGTTTACCAAAAATGGACATTAATTGCAAAACTTATGTCCTAAAATCCCTAGGTTTAATATTTAAACCATAAAAATGCCTAAGTGCTGACATGATTGGATTTTTAAAAAATATTTTCCACATCATAAAGTGTGTAACTATGAGACAAACTCTATCAAATGTTGAGTGACCCTAATTTATTATATTTAATAAAATAAGTTTAAAGTAGTAAGTATAAGCTTTAACATTTAGAGTAGTGAATATAAGCTTCTAGTCAATGTTGCCTTCATTTGAAATTCTGACATGTTTAAGGTTATTGATAATATATAACACGATCACATTATTAAGTAATGTGATCATGTTATTAAGTAATGTAATCATGTTATTAAGTAACATGATCACATTATTAAGTAACATGATCAAGTTATTAAGTAACATGATCATGTTATTAAGTAATACGATCGCATTATTAAGTAATGCAATCACATTATTTACATGATCACATTATTAAGTAACATGGTTTCATTAATAACATGATCATGGTATTTGAATTTGAATTCAATTCATAGGCCTTTTGGCTTGGGAATGTCTTATATTCCTAAGCAAAAGTCTTGGACTATCAATGTGCAACCGAGTTTTGAAACGTATGAAAATAAAAAACAAATTTCAACTTTGGTTTCCAAATACATTAATAATGTCAATGTGAAAATTCAAAAACTTGATACCATCATGATGAGCATGCTCTCTTATTTTCAAAAATATTATTTTTATAATTTTTGGCCTAATTTAAGGATTCAAACTATGTTGATTTCTAACTATTTTTTTTTAGCCCACTACATGCCACAAACATACATGTCTATACATGTTCATGTAATTTGTCTTTCATTGATCCAAGTGAAAAAAAATAATATGGTGACAAAGTAGGTCTAATTCTACAAACATTCAAAATAAATTGATTTTCATTTTTTTGAGGTAGTTAGGCATGTTACACGAATGGATATCCATTTCTTTATCAATTTTTAGGATCTATTTACTTGTACACATCATTAAAAAAATTATTCATTGAAAAAATACAAAAAAATATAGGTGACCTACTGTAATATCTTATCTAAAATTTCCCCAAAGGGTTTCAAATAATATTAAATTCTTCTCAACAAATGGTGTGCATCATGGCCATCTATCTACTATGTTTTCTAGAAAAAATAGGAGTTCCTCTTCAAATTTTAGATATTTGACCTAGTTATACTTAACTATTTTTAAAAAAAATAGTGTTTTTGAAACTATACTCGGAATGCTACATTTCATGTTCTTACACTATCTTCAAATATATATTAAAAAATAGTGTTTTTGAAACTATACTCGAAATACTACATTTCATGTTCTTAGACTATCTTAAAATTTGGAGTGTCGATATCTCAAATTATCTACAAAATTTTAGATTTCTAAAATTTCAAACAAATTATGTAGATGAGTATGCCACTTTTTGTCCCCTAACTTTGTGCACTTACCCATGGTTTCATATGTTCACAACACAACTATCTCATGCTTGAATCACTATTAACAACCATTTTCAATGTTTACATTATTAAAATAGGATGTGCATGAATATCTTATAATGTAAAAATATTTACTTCCACATCCATCATTCATTATGTAATTTCATGTTAAAATCATAAACAATATCAGTCTATTCACATAGTACATATCTATAACATAATAATGCTAGACAACTAATACCCATTTTAAGCCAAATCTAATAATCCAAGTCAATCATAAACTACTCATTCACTGGTATTACAATATTTTAAGACTTTCAAATATCATGTTATATAAACACCATAAGGAAAAAACCCTCATTCCAAAAATATGGTAGTTACCAACTATATTATATAAGTTCTCATAATTAATAAAAATGTAATGTAGGATGAAATAATTCCAAGGGCTTATAAGAATTGTTCACTTCATACTCATAACACCAAAACTCAAAAATTAAATTACCTTTTTCTAATTTGATTTCCTTACAATACCATAGAATAAAAGAAATGTACATATGTATCTTACTCATGAAGTTTTCATAAAAAAATCGTAGAATAAAATCAATTTACACATGTATCTTAGTCATGAATTTTCTTTACAAAAAATAGAATAAAAGAAATGTAAGGTTGTAGCTCAATCATTAATTTCTTGTAAAAAAATCGTAAAGTAAATGTAATGTAAATTTATTTCTCAGTCATGATTTTTCCATACAAAAATCATAGAACAAAGATAATTTAAAACCTTATTAAGCTCAAAATAGAACATTACAAATTCAAAATGCACACCTGCATGTCTATTGTTTGCAAGGTATAGCCTTAACATTGTCAAAATAAAAAAATATTAATTTTAAATTTACACCTATAGGTTTTTTTTTATAAAGTAAAACCTTGAAAATATCAAAATAAAACATTATGAAGTCAAAATCCACACCTACATGTCTATTGTTCACAAAGTACAACTTATTAAGATCAAAATAAAACATTAAAAGTTCAAAATGCACACCTAAAAGTATGATGTTTGCAAAGTAAAACTTTATTAAGCTCAAAATAAAACATTATGAATTCAAAATGTGCACCTATAAGTCTATTATTCTTAAAGTAAAATTATATCTATGACATTTTATTAAACACTTGGCTTGAATGATATGATGAAAAATATGGTTCACAAAGGTAAATTATTCTCCATAACATTTTTTCAAACACTTTGCTTTCTTAGTGCAAAAAATATGGCTCACAAAGGTAAACGACTCTCTAATATGTTTCGTCAAAAAATTGGCTTGCACAGTCTAAAAAATATGGTTTACAAAGGTAAATGACTCCTTATGACATTTCATCAAATATCTGGCTCCCATAGTAACATAATTATGTCTCATAAAAGTATATGACTCTTGATGAAATTTCATCTAATACTTAGCTTGAATAGTCTCAAAAATATGGCTCATAAAGGTAAATGACTCTCCATGACATTTTTTCAAACACATCAGCTTGAATATTATCAAAAATCCATGTTTGGCAATAATAACCAAAAGGAAGTAAAAATAAAATCAATCCTATGAAATGTATATTTTCATTTATTTATTATAATTAATCTCTTATTATCATAGATATATAAAGTCATAAATGCTTTTTAATTTTTGGGTTTTTTTTCATATTTTAAATTAGACATAAATAAAGTTTCAAAAACATATTTCAATCTATCATTTTTTCATCAAAAATAAAAATAAAAATAGTACTTCCCTAAAAAAATATTTCCTTTGATATTTAACTATCTACAACAAGTAAAACAAAGTTGGTTTCTCTTCCCATCTACCCAACTCACATCATTTATAGGTTAATTATTATTATTAAAAAATCAAAGGTATGATCTACTTAAATTTGCAGATAAAATCAGTCTCTATAACTTCAAGGTGGCTATTATGTATTCCCAAAATTCATGGCAAACAAGCTCCAAAAATGTAACCTCTATGGAAGTTTTTAAACTTATTTTAGCCACTAAAACTACTAAAAATTTGTGATGAATTGACCCAAATGCTTCCTCATCATGTATACTTGAAAAATGATGAATGGTGGAGTTTTAAAACTTCCCACCTATGTCTATGTTTCTACAAAAGGACCTCCATTTATATGGTATTAGTTTTTTCATACAAACCACAACCATGTAAAGGTCAAAAAATTAAAAAACAACTTCATTCCTACTTCACTTTTTGGTTTTCAACCCTAAAAATAAATAGTATGATGATTTTTAAATTTCAAGATTTATTATTCATGAAATGTAATTTCTAGGTCACTAAATCAATAAATGACCCAAGTATTCCTATAAGATGTTTCTCAATGTTTTATTATTATTTTAATATACACAAACACTTTTGTTTCTCTAAAATCATACCACAATAACTTGCAAGTTGATAGAATTGAATTAAGCAAATATATTTAATATAAAAAAGTATATTCAAGACCATCAAGGAGGATAAAGATCCTATGAAAATAGGTTTTATTTTATGTTTTTCATACTTGGTAGAACTAAATACAAACTACATTAATTTAATTAGCTAATTAAAAATTGCCTAAGGACTCATTAACTTAATTTTTTATAAGATAGATTAAAAGAATTAAAAAAAACTAATCTTATATCATAAAAATCATCCAAAATATGATCTACATAATACAACTAATTGAGATATTACTGAAATGCATACAATTACAATAGCAAGAGAACATGACAAGGACTTGTGCAAGTGTGTGATAGGTTATCATAAGGTTCAATACATAAAAACATAGTCACAATCTAACTCCATCTACCATATTATTCCATACATATATAAACTCATTCATGAGGGGTAAAATATATGTCCTACATCCACCTCAAGATAAAAATGTGAAAGTCAACCTAAGATATAAAATCATAAATCAAATATATAAAAAAAAAATAGTTGTATACTAGTAAAACATGATAATAAACTCTATCATAATCATTGTAATTTAATATAATAACAACATGATAAAATCACACACACACACACACACACACACACACACACACACACACACACACACACACACACACACACACACACACACACACACACACACACACACACACACACACACACACACAGATATGTTTGTGTTTGTGTTTATGTGTGTGTGTATGTCATAATTAAAATTATTGGTAATATCATCTCAACTATGCTATAATAATGAAATGTGTAAGGAAAATATAATTAAAAAATTATCATATCTATTGTACTAAAAAATATATCTATCTATCTCAATAATAAAGTTACATCAGATTATAAAATTTACTCCTTTATCAATTATTTAAATACATTTAATTTTTCTATCAATAGATGGAAATGGGATATAACATTAAACGTAATTTTCCCAAGTACTTGGCATGGAATGTTGTCTAGTAATGTTCACATCTGAATGGGTGAGATCATTTACCTTTATTACATGTAAATTTAGAAAATATGTGTTATAAATTTTCAATCTTGAACAATTTTTGATAACTAGTCTTTTCAACACATTATTTTGTACAAATAATTGAATATAGAGGGGTAAATATTGATTGATAGTGTGTTTTTGGGGAAGAACTTGATTTTTAAGAGAAATTATTTATTTTGTCCATCAGATAGTATTAATAATAGAATTTATGTAAATAAGTTTAGTATTGTTAGATAAAATTTTAATATGTAATTCCTTATATAGGATATAGTTAGGTATATTCTTGAATCTATATTTATATGTTAAACTAGTCTTGTACACTTGAAAAATACTATTCAAGGATATACCTTCCAATTTGATCTACCTTTTAGCTGAAAAGTTCATATTTTCCATATCACTAGGACTAAATTATTATTTCTTAGTCCAACATGATATTTTGATTACCTAGATCCCATGTAACTTATATAATGAATAAAATATGATATTCACTATCAATTACATAACCTCACTAAATTTTTTCCTTCCTAAATAGTTGTGTTTAGAATAGGATAATGGCATTGATGCTATTGTCCTTACTCTAACATAAGTTTCCTTTCCCTACAAATAATCAATTTTGAAAATATTTTGATGTGTATGGTTTAGCCTAAGAATTTGATTAACCCTTCCTTGAGGATCATTTAAAAAGAACTAGTATAATAAAAGTCAAAGCTAATTCATTTCGACACCAAGACTTCACCTCTCAAGCTTAGACACATTACTAAAAATCAAACCAAAACTCTAAGCTAATATGGCATATTCATCCCTATTTACATATTAGTCATAGGCAAAGTCATATTATCAATTCGAAGCATTCAAAAAATATCCCTTGAGTAATTTTTATCAAGTTATAAGTTGGATCACTATATACACTCGAATATATCATTCTAAAATATTGTTCACATATATACCAACACATAAGGGAGAAATACATAAGTTTGAGGATATCTTTAGAGTATTATATATGTAGGTATTTCTCATTGACATGGGGGTATTTGAGATTAACTCAACACCATGATCACACTAAACCTACTTTTGTCAAGGTGACCTAACTTAAGGTAGAGAGCTAGGGTTTGAGCTATAAATAGTCATACATGTCTTATGTGTGAAATCCAATTATATCATTAAAAAGGTGAAAAAAAAACATAGAGAGACCTAGGTATTCAATTATAAATGCAATAAATATTTTATACATGACATTTTCATCGAGATGCAGATAATAGCATCAATGCAAATGTCCATAGATTGAGCAAGTGTTAAGCCATCCAAAAAGAATATTTCAAAAATATGACAACTAATTACTAAGAATTAAATAACCTATTTAAACACATGTACATATTAAATATATGTTCACATAATTTAATAAGATAAGTTTTATTTCTTATTCATGATTATGCAATCAAAATATTATTTGGCATTGTACTTTCTATGTTTAACATTTTCCATAATTGAATAATGTAATTGAATATTATAATTTTAATTATCCAATTGGAATCATTTAGGAATATTTTTATATATTATTTTTTAGGATATTATACACATTAACTCTTTCTAAAAAGGGTTAAAATTTGGGTGAACCCCACCTCTGTGTCTTCATATGTTAATCCTAGTTTGTTCTATGGTTTCCATTCTCTTAGGGTTTCAAAATTATTGTGTTTATTTTTAGTTATGATTTACTTCAATTATTCAAATATTTGTATTCTTTTATAAAAAATGGATTTATTAATAAAAAATATTGTTTTGAACTAGAATATAAAGAAACACTAATCAATCATATGAATTCAAATAAAGAATTAATGTATGAATTTTTTGTATGTTACAAGAGATTAAATTAATTAATCAATCATTTAAATGCAAATAAATAATAATGGATCAATTTTTGTTTGTTACTAGAGATGAAATCAATAAACATTCTAAGTCTAGTGCATCCAATTTTAATAATGGTGAACCCCTTGATAGTCCTACTATTATTACAACCTTAATGGGAATAGTTACTAATTTAACCTAATTATAGGTTTCAATTCCTATTTCAACACAAGTGTTTGTATCCCTTTTGGTGACTTCTCAAATTTGAAACCTTAGTAGTCAAAATGTGTAAAATATTATACAAATTATAAAACTCTTTGAATATAAGGGTATAAACATTGAGAAACAATATATGAAATAAACCCATACTATTGATTCATAATATGTATTGTGTAATCCTCTTTCACCTAAGAAATATATGTACCCTTTTCTAAATTATTTTGTTTCAACCAAGTTCACACTTTATGATGGCAAGGGTGATCCTGATAAACATATTCGATCCTTTTGTGAAAAATCACTTTATTATTCTTCTAATGATAAAATTTTGACCAAATAATTTATGATAAGTCTAAAGGACAATGCTTTGAGATGGTTAGATGATATATCAATTCAATCAATAAGATATGTCAAACCCCTAACTAATAAATTTTAGAATAATTTAATAAAAATCACTATAAATATGTCATATGTATAAATTACCAAGATAAAACAAGGAACCAATGAACCCATTAATGAATATGTCTTGATGTATAAAATAATGCTAGCCAAAATGACAAATCCAATGGTAGATAAAGAGATATAATACATATTCAATAAAAGTTTGCTTAATATTTTACATGAGTATTATTTTAAATAAGTTTAAATATTTTGATTAATTATTGCATATTTTTCAAGATAGATAAATGAAATTATTTCATTAAACAAGCTTAAATATGTAGCAAACACACCAACTACATCCAATAATAAGTTTCATATAAAACAAAGTTATAAGGTAAAATCTTCTAAGGATAAAAAGGACATAGCCACTATGGTTAATAAAATATCATAAAAACCTAATCAACTCATCTCATTGAACCTAATGTATGATCTACATGATTAACTGAGTCTCCATCTTAGTTACTTCTAAATCTAGTAAAGTGTCATCTCATATCTCTCCTTCCTCATATGGTGGTTGATATGAGTCAACCTTTGCCAAAAGAATATGATGCCAATGATTATTATGGATACCACTAATTTTTAGAGAATTCTAAAAACCTATGTTTTAAATTAAATCATGATATACAAGATATTATTGATAGAGATCAAATTACCTTTGAGGATCATCTCATTTATTTATGCTCACAACTAAATGATCATCAAAACTAAAAGTTATTCAATAATACATTCCAAGATAATTTTAAGGAAAATATATAAGTGAAAATGACATATCAGGCACATCCTATTCTACCAAATTATAGAAAACCATTAGATGGGATTATTAGTATATTTATACTGAGATATCTCCTATGGTTTTGATACCTTCTATTTAATTTGATGATAATTATATTGTGGATGATGACTAGGATATACATTCCTTATTTATTGTTGACTAATCTTACCCACTAGTCAGATAAGTCAACCCCATATATATTCAAACTTCCTATAGGGCCTTGATATGTCATACAATGGTCACATAGTTATGTTTAAGGTCATGTAATTTGTTTTACACCTTAGTTATTTGTATCATTGTCTTAACATTCCATCATTTCACCTTTTTAGCATTTCTAATGAACTTGTACATAGCTTACATGAAAGGAAAAATTTCAAAGTTTTTTATAATGTCCAAGATGTCAAATGAGTGTCAAGAGTCAATTTTTTAATTGACATAATGCAATTTCAATGTCCATATAAGGATATCACTACAAAATAAGCAGTTAAGGGAAATTACATAGACAAGGATAGTAAACTTGGCACATGAGAAGTCTAAATAATGTCCCTTTATATCCCCATAGTCCATATACATTATTTATAATTTATTACAAGCTCAATTTTGGAAAAAACTAGTCTATCTCCTTCATCACTCTCCTTAAAATGGTCAAACAACTCAATCAATTTACTCTTAATATGGACAAGAGGATGAGAGCTAGTATGATTGAACTTGAGGGTTGAATTTAGTTTATTTTATATCCCATTCCATGGTCATTTTTTTCATTTTTATGGTATGTGCTTCATGAACCATATTTAAGAATGTTACTGACTTCAAACTACTTGCTCATCCCCATGGCCTCTAACTTTCTTAATTGTTTGTAGTTGTCTGATGATTCCAAGAGTTTTACATGGTTTTTATGAGATGTTTTATCCTCTTCATGATTTTATAAGACTTTTTTAATGTGTGAAGATAAATATTTTTGTATCAACATCTCACTATGCCATTAATGATTACCATTGACATCTACAAATAAGGTTTCCATAATTGCAGAGTTTATGTCTCTATAGGTAAACTAGGTTCAATGATAATATATTATTTTCACTTTTTAAATAGTATTAATGTCCAAATTTAAAATTAAGAGACCTGGGTGTTGATTTAGATAGAGTCTAATGTAGTAAGGACTAGCTAGAGATCTAATATATACATTCACCTATAGTCACCTGTAGGCATTTATAAAGAATTTGAAGACTATCCAAAATCTAAAGAATGGGTTATAAACATTTACATGACTTTAATGAAATTATCAAGTCATATATGGATCATAGTGTTGATTATATAGTCAACTCAAATATTTAATTCAATCAAAGTTGATAAAAGTGCAAATGAGCTCAATTACCTTAATATCTCTAAATGAGGGTCATGACACATAGAAAGTATAGTTAGGCCTAGAATTAGGCCTAAGCCCTCATGGCCTAAAAATTGATCTAGATGGATACATGAAATATATAAACCATGTGATTACTTTTAGGATAAAATTTTTATATGTATCAATTCCATTGGTTTGTATTAAAACATTTAAAATTGGTTAATTTATCCTTAATTCCTATCAAGCCTATCGAGAATGCACTATGAGAGCTCAAGGGCCATGTTATTTAACTCACACCTATATGGAAATTGTTCATGAGATGTAAATAACTTGGGTTGAGTTTAAGGGTTCTTATATACCAAATTTGTGAAACTAGTTCTAAGGTTGGATGTCTGGATTTTATGAACAATCCTTAATAGTCCAAACCTCTTAAAAACCTTATTTGAACCCAATTAGAAAGATATGGTGGGAAATGATTCTATGAGGGGTAAAATTTACATAAAATTAATTTTAACTTGTCTATCACTCTTTTAGACTCTATGACATAAACTTTGGTTATATTGTCATATGTATAAACTAGTCTAATGTTATGTTTCTTATAAGATTTTATATGTTTGATAGGTATAAAGGAGAATAAGAAAGTAAGAGCCATTAAAGGAGGTATTCATCGATTTTACCTAGCTTATAAAACTCATTTAACACCATGGTTATGTATGAAGATTCCTTTTATAGGTCATTCATCACATGTAGTCTAAATAGATGAAGAGAAGGCATAAGTGACTGCCTAGTGAGATGGTGATTAAGGTGATTTAGAATATTTTGAGGCCTATTTGATAGAATAGACAAAAACTTTGAATTTAATAGGTTTCCTAAATCCTCTTAAATGAATTTTTTGGAGAAACTAAAGGTCACTTTGGGTGACAAATGTGAAGACAAACCTAAAAGACTAATGATGAATGACTACAGGTAGTATATGACATGTGAAAAGGATGAATGTGTCAGTTAAGAAGGTATAGATGACATTAATTAACATATTATATACCTTATAATTTCATATAATATGTGTAAATGGTCCCTATTAAATATTTTTACATTCAAATTCACTCTTCATTATCATAAAGGCAATTTCAAAGCAAGACAATGAAGGGTCTACGCCAACTTGAGGAAGGTGCTATGTTTGAGTTTGACACATGTTCATGATAGATTAATGACTAATGTTACACTTCATTCCATGTAATTTTAATTTTTTTTATAGAATTTTACACTTGGTATTGTGACATTTTATCTTCACTTCTTCTCTCTCTTCTCTTATGTTTATATATTCAAGCCTCTTAGTTTTATAATGAATCCATAATTGGTATGGCAAATCCATGCTAGTTTTGAATCCTTATTTTCATTTGAATAAAGTTTTATAAGTTTATTTAATTATCTCAAATATATTTAATAAATGTGTTAAGTTTTTTTTGTGGTTTAAAAGTGATGAATATGCTCTCCTTGCTTCTATTTCTACTCTTGCATGTTTGTGTGAATGATATCTCTTTTAACAAGTTTCATAAAGTGTATTATTTTTTAAATGTGTCTTGAAGTATGAGATTTAATATTAGTGTCATATATCAAAATTTATTTTAACCCACCTCTGGATGTGCATATAAATCTACCTCTATGATGAATACTTATGCTAGAAAGACATAGAGTTAGGATCAGTGTGGTAGTCTTCTTTCTTTGTACAAAGGCAAAGTGTGTTATATGTAGTAATATTTAGTGTATCACCTCATTATCATAGGTTTATTTTATGTCTCATTCTTCCCTTTTCATATCAAATAGTTACTATCTTATTTTAGTTTGAGCATTATATACAAATCAAGGGAGCTAGCCATTTCAAACCTAGAGATCTATCTCTTGCAGTGGCTTTCCTATGAAGAGATATAGTTCCATGTTTTTCTAAATTTTATAAGGTCTAATTAACTTCTCTAGGGTTATATTTTAGGATACAAAAGTTTTGGAACACCTAATGGGACATAAATTCCATGAAGGTTGTTCAAGTTAAATATTGGCTTTGAAAACAAGGAACTATAATAGCCCACTTCTTGTAGTATTTGGTGACTCCAAAGTTTCAATCTTGGTTGTAGACTAGTGCACTCTTTCATTACTAAGGTAAACACAAGGTCTCTCACCAAATTCATACCTTTTAAATTTAAATATCTTCTTCTGTATTCCTACAAATGAAGTAGATTTGAAAGCACCCATCCCTATCCAAAGAGGTCTTATCTTGCTTGTAAGCCCATAAAAAAATTATTCATTCCCCCATTATTGTAAATTCCTAATTTCACCATGAAAAGGAACCATCCTTTTGTTTCCTTAAATGGATATAACCCTATAATACTTGTTAAATATAATGATATCTCTATATCTTCCCTTAAAAGTGTTTCATCATACACTAGTGAGTCTTCCATCACAACTATTGAGCATACAATAAATATTTCTAACTTTTACAATATCCATCACATCATAGAGGAAAACATTAAAATTATATTTTTGGCTATATCTTTTAAAGTTAAATCTCTTCACTAGTATGGAACATTGGCACCTATATCAATCAAAGCTTGGGATGAGCTAGGAGATGCATTGAGAAGAATATTTGAACATAAGAGTGAAAAATTTAACTAACATAGTAGTTAATCACCTCAATAAGTCATTCAAGAATTGAACACAATATTTCATAAGACATGGGATAGGATCCAAATCTTGGTAAGTCCAATAGATCACCATGTTTTACTTTATTACCTTAAACCATTTAATAGTGACATTTCAATGATGATACAATCTATGGGAGGTGAAACTATGGCTGATGCCTATGAGGTGGCCATTAGGGAAGAAAATTATTTGATTCAAGTCGTGAATACTACCCCAAGACCTCATATGCCTCTTTTCCCTAACTTGAAAAATCTTACACCTATTATATCTCCTATTTCTACACCTAAAAATAAGTCTACTACCCTTAGTCAACCAAAACAACCTAATGAGGTAGAAAGGATGAGAGATGGATCAAGAGATCCTAGGTATAAATAGGATCATTCAAAAAAAAAAAGTTAATCCATTCCAAATTCACTATCAACCTAATCAATCCTATTTCAACTATCAAGGTAATAGACCTCCTTTCCAAGGTCATACTCAAGGTCAAGGATAGCTGGTCCAATCTAAGACATATGGTGGATACAATACCAATGCTCATTTTACCTCAAGGACACTAATGCCTAATAAAAATAACCTTTCCCAAGATCACAACAATCAAACTTAATTGTATCAACCTTATGATCTATTTCCTTATGTCAATGAGTCATTAAATCAAACATTTATGGTAAATCTAGGAATTATGCCAACTATGACAAAAGATGAAGTAAAAAATGAAGGAGTGACTAATGGGAAGGGTTATAAAGTGGGGTATATATTAGGAAACTATAATAAAAATGACTCATGTGTATTCAATCATCAAGGGTAGTCAATTATGGATACAAGTTTTATAGATATAAACACAAGGAAGAAAAGGTAGTTAAAGAAGTTTAAGGGGATAATAATAGTTCTCTAATGAATGTTCAAACAAGTACAAGATCAAGTATGTTTAATGTCATTCCAAATGTATAAGTAAATTATAGAGATTATAATGTTAGAACTGATTTCACAACTCAAAATCCTCAAGGTTTAGGATTTTTATGCTTCCTAGTGGATAAATAAACGTTTGTGGTCTTTTCACTAACATTGTAGAGAAAATGAAGAGGTGTCAAGGGAATGTATCCATGTGGGATACATCGGTAATAATTAGACAAGAAAACATAATTCAAGAGGAGATATCCAAGCTATGTTTGTTAAGAAAAGAGCCTAGCCAAAGAGAGGTAGCCTTGATAAACACTATGAATCCAAGTAAAGGTCAATTATGTAAAGTTAAAAAGGTAGACAAACCTCCTCCTTTATATCTATCAATCATTATTAGAGATTCATTGGTACATAATTTTCTCATTGATAATAGTGCTAACACTTGTGTCATGCCCAAGAAATTAGCTGATAATTTGAACTTGAAGTATGAACCCCATGCCAAACGATTTCTATAATTAGATGGGTCATCTACCAAGACCATTGGTATAATCATAGGTTTTCAATTAATCCTCCATGTTTTTCCTACCTTCGCCATTTCTTAGGATGATGTAGTGGTTTATGTGCCTCATCATTTTTAATTTTTTATCTAGAGAGTTCATTACTAAAATTGGAGGTTATCTGAATTTAGACTGGTCCTACATGGGTTTTAGGACTAGATATGGTGCAAAAGTAGTAATCAAGTCTAGACCTATTTCTATTTTTAATGTTGAACCTTATATGCCTTACACTTATAACATTAATTGTAATGTGATTGAATAATATGATCACCCTATTGATCAAGATCCTTTAACTCTCCTTGATGCCATATATGATTTATATCTTGATGAGTGGGGAGTTGAGCAAGGTGGTTGTTAATAAACTAGTCTTAGAACTTACATATTTCATGAGGATATTGATGGAGTCCTTGAGGAAGATCATGAAAACATCCTAGAACAAATTGCATTAGGTAACTACCTTGTACATGTGGGTGGTGATGTGAATATCCTAGCTTTATCAAGATATGATAGTCTTAATGAGCAGTATATTCTACTTACAAAAGTAGAGAACACTCTTAAACATGTAACTTGAGAGGAAGTGGATGACATGTGGCATCAATACTATGCCATTTTTCAGGAATTTGAGGAGGTTAGTAAACATTTAGTCATTTAAGATAAATGTAAACCTAATGTTAAGGTGTTTCATATTCTCAATGATCACAAAAAGGAGCTTCATCTCTCTATCAAAAATGAATCAACATTGGAAGAACATGATGTGGTTGATAAGCATAATAAAAGTTGGAGGTCTTAATTGAATAAGAAACACCCTTGGAATAATGTAAAGTATTTGATGAACACAAGGAAGATAGTCTTGATGACTTAAAACAACAAAGATATTATGTTTCAAATGTACCTAAAGTTGAAAATGGTGTAGTGATCCCCAATTATTAGGATGAAAATTATCAAATAAACATGATAAAGTCTAAGCAATATGCCACCTTAAATAAGTTTCTTGGAGAGATGGATGGAGTGTTTTTTAGTACTCCAAATGAAAAAATTGCAGTAAATAGAAGACTCAACCATGGTGAGTGTTTTGACTATCTCCACAAATAAGTGTTCATAGAAAAGCATGCCTCATATGATGGATTGTTTTCTTGGAGAAGTAGTGATGCAAGGAGCATTGTATTTGACCATGGTTGAAGAAATGAAGAAGTTTATTCACCTTAAGTGTTTTGTGGTATTGTATATACTAGGATAGGTGTGATTCCTTTTAGTTGGTTTGTGTTTTCCATAATTTTTCATGAGAACACAAGTGTGAGTTTTGTTTCTTATATTGTTTCTTATTTCCTTATTATGTGTGGTGTGTTTTATTTCCTTATTTCTTGAAAATGGAGACCCTTGTGTTAAAATTATGTAAATTTTTACTTTAAAATTGTAATTCACTTGATCAGAGAATCATTGACATGTTTTTCACATTGTCTATATTTGAAGATCATCCACACCTTGACTTGGTTGGTTTATTTTTTCATGGCTCTAGTTTAATTTGGCCTAATGTTGTTGGCATGTACTCTTCATGTTTAAAGTTGTAGGTTTAGTGGCTTGAATGGGCCATGCCTAGATTTTTACAATTTAATCCCAACTTGGGATTTTACTAGCCTTTGGTCTATAAAAATTAAAATTAAACCCATGTTTAAAGATTCTCTAATTCCTCCTTCAAGAAACCCTAGCAAAGGTTCTTTGGACCAAATTCAAAATTGGTAGGAACACTTTTTTAAATACTAAAGACTAAAAGATATTTTTTATACTAAGGCTTAGTCATGTATTTGAACATGACCAAACCTTAACCTAAAAATTATAAGCTTGGTCCCCTTTATGTCCTGAGCCCCTTCATTCCCTTTAATTTTAACATGGTCTAGCCTTCTATACATAGGGTCCTTTTTACATATTATTAACTTAGACTAATGTCTTAGTCCATAAGCCTCATTCATGTTTATCAACAAGACTAGACCTTAGTCCTAATACTTTATCCTAAGTTATTTATGTCTCCAAGTCTTAACTTAAATTGTGTGTTTATTTTCATGATCAATTACCCACATTTGTTCAGATGAAGTTGATTGGATTGAGTAAGGTGGACCCGATAAGTTAAAGGCATAAACCATGGATCTAATCTCACTCAATCTTGTGGATCATGATCAATGGCCCACATTTAAGTAGATGCCAAATATTGAACAACACAAAACCAAAGTAAGAAAATAAGACGGTCACTTTTTATTACATAGAATTAGCATAAGCTTTTATCTTAAGTTTTTGATTATATTTATTAATATAATAAAACCGTAAGATAAAATTTTATGCTATGAATTGTATTATTCAAAGGGTCCTTTATTCATTATATTTAATCTTAGGCTAAAAACTTATGAACTTTATGAAATGCAAGGTCCTTTTTATGATATTCCTAACCTATCTTAAAAACTTAGGCTAAAGTTTATTCATATGTATTAATATGAAATAAAACATTAGTCTAAGGATTTAATATAAGTTATATATAGTCCCAAGCTTACTTAATCTATTTATGACTACTATAGACACTAAAATTAAGTCACACACATGCATAACTCCCTATGTCAAAACCTCCCATAAGCCCATTTCTTAATTATAATAATTAGCCTCCCTAACCCATGCTTTTTCCCCTCACACATTTAATTAATTTAAAATAATTAATTAAGTTAATAAAAAACAAATTTCACCACCTTATATGGCCACCTCATCCTAAGACTAATTCTCACCTAATGAGTCATCTCAAGACCTAGTCCCCTCATCCTAACTACCCAAGACTTATTCTAACCTCATAACTAAATTCTTAACCAACTACGTCCTTATTAACCTCCTATTTTTACCATTTTGTAATAGGTGCCACACTTGGCACAAGGAGAAATATAAAACTAGCCAAAAATAGTAGTTTTACATATTATAAGGCCACTGATGTCAGTCAACCCATGGCCGATGTTAGTGGGATCACTAATATCAGCTATACAAGACAAACTCTAACCTGATGTTCAAGTCATTAAAAATCAAGAAAACTAATTCTTATTTGAATCCAAGCTCTTGGCATTTGAATTTCAACATCCTAGCTTACTATTATCTTGCATACGTTAATCTAGATCAGGAACCAAGCTCTTGAAGACCAACAACACCCACTAGTTTTCTCTATTTAGAGAATTAGTTTAGACTACTTGATAGGAGCCATCTATTAGACACTTATCATTCAGTCACCACTACATCTAAGTATATCACTTATTATATAGGTCTTTTAAGTAGTTACTTTGCTATAAATTTACATCTATTATTCATTACTTTACATATTCAAAATCAAACCCCTGTGAGGGAGTTATGAATATTCCTTGCTTATTTTCCCTTGACCCAACACACCAAACCTTTGACTAGATCCATCTAAACCATACTCTTTCTCAAAACTCTCTCAAACTTCCCAGACCTAACCAAAACCATTTCCCAGACCTAGAAAAGCCTTTTACAAGTTCCTAGGTAATTATTGCCCCTATCAACCTTAGTAGCCTACTTGACATCGATCACCTTCACCCATCAACTTTGGTAGTATAACTGATATTAATCACTTCTTTATTAACATCGGTGACTTTGAATTTCCTAACCTTTCCAAAACCTACCCAAACACCTTCTAAAATACAAATAGAATATACCACCTGCACACTGTTAGTTTCTATTGCACTCAGGTTGTGAATAATAGTACCATTATCTCTCTTTCACTCTCTCTTTACCTCTCATTTAGTTATTTATTACTCTTTTATCTCTCAAAAGTGGACTATCATCTCTAATTAAGATTCACACTTCTTAGAACAAGTGCATAGCTTGATAGCCCACTCATTTATCTACTAACAAACATTTTATGATAGTGCTTCTTACATGCAGGTAGTCCTCCCTAGCCAAAGAGGAGTGCTCATAATGTCTGGATATGACATGAAAACCAATCTAGGTTCATCCTAATCACTTATCCCCATCATTTTTCTCTATTTTTCTTTAGACTTGAAATAGACAAATTTTAGTGAAATATTTCTAGCACACCTAGTGGGACCCTAGAGTTTTCCTTGGGTTCATTCCTTGTTTTAAGCATTCATATACGTGAATTATAGTTAAAACTTCATTTTTTGCACTTTCCTCTTCGCTTCTCTCTTAAAATGAAAAATTTAACATTTTGTTTTCTATTTAAAAAGCAATAAACTAAAAAATTTCTTCTTTTCTCTTTGCATTTAAAAGTAATTCATCATTTTTTATTACAAGTTGAAAGAATCTCTTCTTTACTTATTCTTGGATGTACATTAGGATATTGAATTTCATTCTCTACTCCTATTTCATCTTTTTTTTCATTTGAATCTAAACATTTCATATTTGGGTTTAAAACTTACTCCACTTCATTGTTTGCTTGTTGCATACTAGCTCACCTAGTTAATTACAAGCATTATGAATGAATTATAGTGCACCTATGTTACACAACCAAATCACACTCACAAAAATAAAATATAAACCCACCTAATAAAATTCCCATTAGTATTTCATCACCTAGTGGATCAACTTACTCTACCTGGCTATCCTACATGGATTTCACCACCAATGGGAGAACCCACTCCATTCTCTAGTGGAGTATAAACTCTAGACATAAGGTATATTTTGGCTAAGTGGCCTAGCTTAGCATTAGGTCTATGAAGTTTGGGAAGAAAGCTCCTATAACAAGCCATGTACCTATTCTAACATATATTTCCTCTTGAGCACTAAAACTAAACTAAAACTAGCTCTAGATTACTTTCTAGTACCTTTGATGACTAGATTTTTTTCTCACTATCTAATTAAGGCATAAGCCAACATGAGACTAAAATTAATCCCTAGGAGTTAATATTTGGTGGTTATATGTTTTTTTAAACTTTTTTATTTCCTTCTATATTTTGGAGTTGGTAAGGACATTTTTTTGATTGATTAACAAAATCAACACTATTTCTAATACTTAGTTTTTATAACCTGTTATATCAAGTTTTTCTGAGTGTTCTTCCTTCTTACACAAACCTCTTACATCCATTATTTTACCTAGTTTCAACTTCTAAGTTTTTAAAACATTCAATTTTCCATCTCCCAAGATATCATAGTGACTAACATTAGTTAACTATATCGACATTAGTATATTGTATCTACTAACATCAGTTAATCCACTGACATCGACAAACTTTTAATATCAACATTGGTCAAGTGATCAATGTTGGTGACTGTGTAATTTTCATTTGATCAAAATAGCAAGATAAAAAAACCCATTTACTTGCACTTGAACCTACTTTTTCTTTATTCTATCACTAATATAGAGTAGTAATACTATTTATACTTCCTCTTACATGGTATTAATGTGAGCTTAAGACAAAATTCTTGTTGATTACGCAAGCTGAAAACTAGTTCCACCTTCCCCTCTTGTTGTTAAGTCTATCATGGATCATAATTTAGATATAGAGTATACTCCTAGCCCCAACCAAATTCCCATTGTTCCTGAAGGAGATCAAGACTTTTCTAAATTTATTGATCACAATGTGGAAGCCCTTCAGCATTACCTTGCTATGAGTCAAACCCATAATTCTTTGGGTGACCCAATCTATGGTATGCCAACCTCTCTAATGGAGACAACTTTAGTTTTAGCTACCTCCACTATTTTCCCCATGGTTACTCAATTCAATACTTTGACAAGTAACCCACCTATAAACAATGTCCAAAATTTAGGATCACTAACTACCCAATCTTACCTAAACCCTAGTGTGACTTCCCTACTTTCATAACCACAACTAGTTCAGTCAAGTCACACCCCATTTTAGAATTTATTAGTACCTATTCCATCCACTCTCATTCTTATAATTACCTGAGTTATGACTCACCCTTAATCTATTCTAACCATGCCAATAACCCAACCTATAATAACAAAATCTAATCAAAGCCTAGTCTCTAACCCAACAGGACAAGCCCCTTTTCTTTCCACCCCTAGCATATGACTCATTATCTTTATGTTACACCAACAAAATCTCAACAAGCTATATCATATGTTGCCTCTACTTCCTATCAGGTTCCCTATAACTTAGGAGGTATCTCCTAGATTAATCCCCCTCTATACCTCATCAAGATGCTGATGGACAAGATGTCTAATAAAGATACATCCATTTTTGGTTTAAAGAATGTATTATCTTATGATCAGATATATAAGGAACCCATCCATCCTTGTATTCCTATTCATCCTTATCCAATCCAATGGGAAATCAAGTAAAAAGGACCCATAATATCATTTTTGAGCATTTAGACATGCTTGTTATTTAATAGGGCACGACGATGTGTTACTGCTTCATACTTTCCCTATGCCTCTTTCAGGTGCTACCTTGGATTGGTATAGCTCTATACTTTACCACTCCCTTTTCTTGTTTACTTAACTCACACAAATATTATTAGACCATTTCTCTATTAACATTTTTAAAAAGGTTTCTATTACAAACCTTTATTCCATTAGAAAATTTGATGATGAGTCTATTGCAGATTTTGTCACTTGCTAGAGAGGCTTGATCAATCAACTCTCCTTATCCTTATGCCAACTTGAGCTTATTGATCTCTTTTCAAGGGCATGTGCTAAGCACATCTCATCCACACTCTATGTACAAACTTTTTTCACATTTGATGAAGTTTTTACATTATCATGGAAACTCAATATTCATGCTATAGATGAAGGCAAAGTCAAGTTTCATAGTAAGAAACCCAAATCCAAATTGAATGACTCCTCTTCTAAAACTTATCCTTTTAACTAAAAATCCAAAGGCTCCACCATTGTGGTGTTCATTAAGTTAGCTTCTTCTACAACCATAAACCAATTTAATTCCTTGACTTCCTAAAATCTAACCAAGCAATTCCAACAATGGTATGAACAAAGACAATACACTCCCATTGGGGAGTCATATACATCCATTTTAGAAAAAATATTACAATAAGGTGTCATAACCCTTACTCAAATCAAACCTCTTATATAATTTGAACCCTCACATCCTATTCTAACTTGGTACAAAGAAGATGAGTTTAATGGCTACCATCAAGTTAAAGGCCATAATTTTAATAACTATAAGACATTCAAGAACATTATTCAAGACAAACTTGATAGAGGTGATCTCATCTTGGATAATCCTAATTTACCCCATAATCAAAGTATGGATGTGTTCAAACACCCTTTTCCTAACCACTAACCAAATCAAAATATTTTTTAGACCATAACTAACTTAGGTGATCATAATATCCATACGGTTAATATGGTCTTTCGTTTACCTCTAGTTCAACCTTCCCCTCGATAGGAGGCACCCATTCTATCAACTCCTCCCCCACAGTCAATGGAATTTGTTTTGGCCATTCTTCTTCCCTAGGTAGAAGAGATTATTTCACCCATTCCACTCCCATGTGAGGAAGAGCCTCCTTTACAACTTTTTTTGTCAATAGAGGAGCCAATATTGCTAGTTCCCTTTGCACCAATATTACCTATCCTCTTACAATTTGAAGACCATGCCTTGCCCATTCCTCAACCACATGTTAAAGGGAACATTAATATTGTGTTATACCCCCTTGAGGAACCTTCTTCACCTACCTCTCCTCCACTAATAGAGAGTAATAACCTACCCACTTCACCTTTACACTTATAAGAGTCAGTATTATCTACTCCCACATTAGACAAGAGACCTATTGCACATATTTTAATTATAACACTCTTACCCCTTATTTTACCTATAGAGGATCATACCTTACCTATTCCTTGCCCAAATGTTGAAGGAGAAATTATACCTATGCTCTACCCCCTTGAGGAACCTTCTTTGCCTACCTCTCTTCCACCCATGGGAGACCATGCCTCTTCTCCTATCTCTATTGAAGAAGACCTTGTTATGGCTCTTTATCATCTTTGGCCTGAAGTAGCAGAGACCGACAATTTCCCTCTTTCTCAAACACCTTAGCCTTCTAAAGATGAAACTATAAGGCCTACATAAACTTCATCTAAACCTTTCTCATGGTTGGTAAAAATTCTAAAATTTATTGACTCCATGAAGCTAGATCATGCAGCATTTTAGGACCAGCTTAAAACTCCTTATCTAGCACAATGAATGTCAATGTTTACTGCTAACCCTCTCATTACCCTTTACCCCAAAGTACTTGACAAAGTTAAAACTTCTTCAATAAAAACACCTGAAGTTCATCCATCTATGTTAGAACCCTCACCCTCAAAAGGATATACCACATTAAAGTAGATTAGGCCCTTAGGCATATGCCCCATCTCTAATTTAATTCATCCATATGTGAAATTAGATTTAACTTCTCAACCACTAGTTGGATTTTTTTAGATTGAATTACAAAAAATGGTAAGCTTCCTAGATTTCACCAATCCCCTCTTCAACCCTTAACCTTATCATTAATTTTGGGACCTAACCCCTCTACGTTAGTTAGGGTATCACTAATCTAAGCAAAATAAAAGGTTAAGTTACCTCCACTACTACCTTTTCCACCTAGTAGGCCTTTCACATTTGACAAAAAGATACCTAACACCAAAAAAGTGTCAAAAATACATGTAACTCCATTACCACCAAACAAGGCACCACATTAAATTACTCCCATAACTCCTAAACAAAGGAAGGTGTCCACTCTTATTACCAAAACAAATTTGAGCCCACTTGTAGGCTCTCAAAGCTTTTTCCTATGTCATTTATTACAATCTTTCCTAATAACTCTTCCTCCCATTAAACCTTATAGTCCTCTTAGAATGAAGCCATCTTGGTTTAATGATACGTAAGTGTGTTTATATCATCATTCACCTAGACATGATACTAAGAGTTGTAAAGCCCTCATAGTAGTCATTTAGTAACACTTTGATGTTGACACTCACTTTTTTGATATTCCCATTAACTTTCCTATTATTCCACCTTTGGCATCCATAATGTCTCCTACTATTCCACCTAAATTCAAATTTAAATATGTGGTCATACCCCCTTTGCCACCTCTTTCACCTACATTTTAGATCAACATAGTTAATATGGCCACATGATCATAAAACCAAAAGGATAAAGGTAAGGAAAAGGTCATTACTCCTTGGGATCATCCTTTTACCAAAGAGACTCTACCTCTGAATCCCAATATTTCCATCTTAGGGGTCTTGAAACCAACATCTTCAAATGTTATTCAAAGTTTGATGGTGAAATAACTTCACCAAACACCTATGAAAATGTCCTTATATGAGTTAATCCAAAACTCATCCCAACATCATCAAGATTTGATTAGTTCTTTGTAATTAGTTGAGGTAAAACTTGATGATCCCCAACTTCTTGTAGCTTTGGTCATCTCTCTTAATTCCATTTCCTTAATTTACTTCAATAATTTGGAAATTCCACTCCAACACCCTAAAGATTAGGATTTTTCCCTTTTTATTACCATATATATTGATCAAACTCATGTCAAGAGAGTCATGATCAATGGGGGAGCTAGTATTAATATTATCTCCACCCATGCCTACAAATAACTAGCTCTTCATGATAATTGCATGTCTCAAATTAATGTGGAACTCTACTCATTTAATGATACCATAACTACTACGCTGGGCACTATTGTCTTACATATCTATTTAGGTCCCCAAATAATTCCAAATCTCTTATATATTGTATAAATAGAGCTCCAATATAACATCCTACTTGTATGACCTTGGATATGTGCTATGGCATGTGTACCCTCAACTTTGCACCACTGTGTCAAGTTTGAACATGATGGGCAAGTGCATGTTATACCCACTAACCCACCTCTATTTAAAAAATGAAATGTTACTTATAGTCCCAATGATGTTCTCATTCCCTTGAAGACATCAACTTTTATACATGATACTTTTAAGGCTTCCACAAGATCCACTCCCTTGGTTACATAGATACCGGTAACACAAATTCTTGACAAGGATCCCACAGAGGAAACTTTTCAACATTTGTCACTTAATGAATATTATTTGTTGATGATTAACATGTTATATAATCCACAAGAGTATGGAAAGCTTCACATTCACCTAAATTATGATCCTCACATTGGGATGGTCATCCCTTATGGGCACCCTAACCTTCAAACTAATTTCACATATGGGGGAATTGATCAAGATCCTAGTGTCAGCAATCCATCTTCTTCACCACAACCATTTACCTATGACTTCTCTTTCTTGATAAACCCTATATTTACTCACACCTATCTCTATAGGTATTCTTAGAAAAGATTTGGTTTGGGTTATTACAAGCAGGGTATCCATTTGCCTATTGAATATTTTACTAGCACAACCATTGAAAATGCCAAAAATAAGTATGGAGTGGGATATAATGAACCAACTAAAATCACTAAAATTTCCCATAAACTAATTATTGAAGAACTAGTCTCTCCTTCTCCACCATCACCTATTGAATTTGAGGTATCTATACCTTATAATTGTTTTTAATAAATGTCATCCATCTGGGGCCTCTCACCTATCACCAAGGTAAGGAAAAAGGTCCCTTCTTATCATTCATCCTAAAATAATTGATGAAGACTCTCCCACTATTAACACCATCCAATGTCAATATGATGACACAATTCTCACATACATGGGTGTGGATGGTTAATATATCTAATGATCACTCCCATCCAAAACACAAGCTATGTTAAATGAATCAACCATTGACATCAATCTTCCCTCTAATGATAACCCTTACATCCTCAAGATTGGCTAGTCTTTAAATTCCTCTAAGTAAGTTGATTATGCCACATTTCTTAACAACCATAACCAAGCCTTCACTTGGTCTTATAATGACATTCTTGTTATTGATCCCTCTATCATCACCCATAACATTATTTCCAATTGAGATGCTAAACTTGTTAAGTAGAAGCTTCACAAGATGAATCCTCATATTGATCTCATTGTCAAATAAGAGATCCAATACCTCCTTTTTATTAACTTTATCCAATCCATCAACTTCTCAAAATGGATTTCTAATATTTTTCTTGTCACAAAAGTGACCGAGGGAATCTATTTATGCATTGACTATCATGACTTAAACCTTGCTTGTCCAAAAAATGACTTCCCATTGCCAAGTATCAAATAACTTATTGATCTAACACCCAGCCATGAGATTCTATCCCTTATGGATAGGTTCTCTAGATATAATCAAATCCTAATTGATCTTGAGGATCAACACAAGACAACCTTCATTTATCCATAGGGAACTTTCTATTATCGGGTTATGCCTTTTGGTTAGAAGAACGTTGGTGCTACTTATCAACATGATATGAATTACATCTTCCATGTTATCCTACACAAAATTATGAAAGATTAGGTGGATGACTTACTTGGAAAGCCTAAACTTCCAAATATCACTTGATGATTCTCAAAACCATTTTTTTTCATCTCCTCCAATATCACGTTTGACTAAACCCAAATAAATATGTCTTTGGTATTCTTTCTAGTAAGATTTTAGGTTTTATTATTTCTCTTTGAGGTATTGAAGTCAGCCTTGATAAGGTTAGAGCAATACTAGAGATTCCTTTACCTAATAATATCAAAAAACTCTATAGCTTACAAGGCAAACTTCAATCAATCCATCGCTTCATATCCCAATTGTTAGATCGTTGCCAACCCATTCACCATCTCCTCAAAAAGGATGTCTCCTTCCATTAGAATATAGATTGATAGGAACCTTTTGACACACTCAAACAATATCTCCTTTCTCCACTGGTTCTTATTCCACCTAAGGAAAATCAAACTTTCTACCTATACATCTCTACAATAGACCATTCTCTAGGTGTTATGATTTCACATCAAGATGACCAACATCGAGAGAAGGTGGTTTACGACATAAGCTGCACACTTATTGATTATGAGACTTGATATACCTATACTAAAAAACTTTGCTTCACGTTAGTCTTTTTAGCCTCCAAGCCCTACCATTATCTTTTAAATCACAAAACCTATGTGGTCACCCATACTAATCCCCTCAAATACATGTATTCTAAGCCATATCATAACCAATGTGTAGCTCAGTGGCTCATACTCCTTGCTAAATTTGACTTAGAGGTTATTCAATAAAAGTCTATTAAGGGGGGAAAAATCACTAGCTAGTTAGCTATCACCCCTTTGCCTGACAACTAACCTTCAAACCTTGAATTCCTTAATGAATCCATCAAAATTCTCTCCACCGATGACATCTCCTATCAAATGATGATGTTCTTAGGTGGATCTAAATGTCAATATGGTGGGGCTATAGGAGTCATTCTTATTCCTCTAGATGATGAGCTTATGCCTTTGTCATTTAAACTAGATTTTTAATGCACTAATAATATGGTTGAATATGAGGCTTTGATCTTAGGACTTCAAATAGATCTCTTCTTGGGTATCAAATCCATAACCATTTTTGGTGATTCTCAACTAGTGGTTAACCAGGTTAATGGTTCTTACTTATGTGAAAATGAGATTCTACAATAATATAAACATCATGTAGATACACTCTTGGGATCATTTGACTCTTATCTCTTACAAACTATTCCTTGATCTACAAATAATTTTGTTGACACAATGGCTTCACTTGCCTCACACATACCCTCTTCATCCTCTTCCTCAAAAATCTATGTCACCGTGCATAACTTAACATTATCCTCCTATGTATCAACTAACATCCTCTTTATAAAAAATGTAACATTCAACCCACATGAATTATGGTACACAAAACTCATAGATTATCTTTATTTTTATATTACCCCTTCTAATCTCTCCAATAATGGGAGACATGTCTTCATAAAATGTGTCACTCATTACACTATGTTAGGTGGACTTTTTTACAAATGAGGTTTTGATGGTCTACTTCTTAGATGCCTTACCAGTACTAAGATTCCCTTAGCTATTAATGAAGTCCATGATGGAATTTTTGGTGGACATTTCAATGGTCACATAGTTGCCATGCATATCTTTTAACTTGGCTATTATTGGCCCACACTCCATCAAGATTGTGTTGATTACATTCGATGTTACATCAAGTGTTAACAACACACTAACCTCTTTCACATTCCAAGTCATGCATTTCAAGTCACTAAAGAATTTTGGCTCTTTTCCCAATGGGGCTTAGATCTAATTAGGGAGATTAACCCTCATTCCTCCCTCTATCATCATTCTATCATTACTACCACTGAATACTTCACCAAGTGGGTTGAGGCCATTCCTCTCATTTTCACTAAGGTTGAAAAAATTGTTGACTTTATCAACCATCACATCATTTGTAATTTTGGTATCCCTCATAAAATTATAACAGATAATGACAAATACTTCAAAAATAATACTATCCAAAGTCTTTGTGATACATTTGGAATTAAATTAATCTTCTCATCACCATACTATCCACAAGAAAATTGATAAGCAAAAGCCTCTAACAAAACATCAACCAAAATTCTAATGAAGGTAGTGAATGGTATAGGCAAGGATTGGCACACACACATTCCTTTTGCTTTTTGGGCTTACCACACTAGCATTTGAACCCATACAGGTGCTACACCTTTTTATTTGGTATATGGGATGGAGGTTGTTTTGCCTCTTGAGGTTCAGATTCCTTCTCTTCCCATTTATTTAAAAGACATACTAATGATGAATTTCACCAAGCATGTTTGTCTCAACTCAAATTAATTTATGAGTGCCATCTCATATCCCTCAACCACCTCCAAATTTATCAAGATCATATCAAATGTTCTTATAACAAAAACCTTAAAGAGTGAGATTTTAATATTAGATATCTCATCTTAAAAGGAAATCAAAATGTGACGAACATGGAGAAAATAAAATGGGGTAAGTTTTCTCCTAATTGGCTTAGACCCTATATCATAACTCATAAGTATGGCTCAAAAACTTACATTTTATCTTTTCCAAAATGAAAGCCAAAACTTGAGTCTTTAAATGGCTTACACCTATGACCATTATTTTGTTAAATAAGCATTGCATCACCTCATGTTTTAACTTGAGCTCTTCTCTTGAGCACCCCTATTACCTCCATCTCCCTTTCTCTTCACCCTTACTCCTACACACTTAGTTAACTTATACGGTGCAATGGTTTTTCCCTCAAAGTGGAAAACTCATAAGCCTCTATAGACTTTTCAATGACTAAAAGCAAAAAAAAATGGATATGTAGACAAGTTCTAATCTCTAAGGTCCTATTTCTCAATGTAGACTATTCCCTTGAAAGATAGCTATGCAACTTCTCTTTGATAATATTAATAGACTACTCCCTTAAAGGATAACTATTTAAAAATAAAATAAAATGCTTAGACCACTCCCTTAAAGGATGGATAGGCCAAGCTTTATTCTCAAAGAGTAATAAAAATGAACAGCTTTTCATATTGATCAGCTTTAAATTACCTCTACACATACATAATCCCATTGTAGGCTTCCCACATTGATCAACTTATACCACAAAAAAAAAATTTAATTCATGGACTTGCCTATAGTATCTCTCAGGTCACCCATAATAAGGGCATATCATCTCCACTTCAAATGTTACACTACCTCAAACACTTTCACTCATTCACCCTTTTTTCCCTCATACTCTTTCAAGGGACTTTGGACTTGCTTAACACAAGGTGAACATGTTGCTTCTCTAACAAACAAAATGGTTCAATTATGCAAATCATGAAAAAGGCTCATATTCTTGATCCTATTTATTTTATGATTATGATCTTTACCAATACATGAGTATTGTGCCTCCTTATTTTCCCATCTAAATCACATGTTAATTTCTCTATTGAGATGAAAATGTCATACACGCAGTATCAAGCCTACTCCATTTATTTTAAGCATACACCATTACAAATATGGAAAAAAGATGAAATGAAATAACATAACCAACCT
This sequence comes from Torreya grandis, assembly GCA_037957365.1. Lineage (NCBI taxonomy): Eukaryota > Viridiplantae > Streptophyta > Pinopsida > Cupressales > Taxaceae > Torreya > Torreya grandis. Next base: position 2,196,321 of record JARHVA010002311.1, read on the forward strand.
ATTTATTTCAAATATACACCATCACAAAATATGGAAAAATGCTAAGATGAAACTAACAAATCAACTATGCATATACCATCACATATATGGGAAATGCTAGTCTATCTCAACTAACATGATGAGCATTAACATAAAAATTAACACAATCATCTACATCAATATCATCATTACAATCATAATAAATTCATCTCAAAATCATAATAAATAAATATCTCATATATATATATACATACATACACACACTCAAAATACATGTCCATCAATACATCATCATAATATCATCTCTCTCTCAAAAATATACATCTCACATCTTCGAATCATAGGTTGGTGTATATATAACATATATAACCAACAAGGGAAAACTTTGGCACTCATAGTCCTTGAGGCTCTTTGCATGGTCATGAAGAAGTAGTGTCATCACCACTCTCTACCTATCTACATCTATGTGAGCTAGAATCTATAGCTTGTGATATAGATCTCTCTTGCTATATAAACTTTGAATACCTTTGAATCTATAAGAACTCCCTAATGGACCTCTCATAATAAGAAATATCATCAAGGTTAGTAGTATATCTCACTAAATATATAGTCTATGGTGGTCCCATCACACCTACTGATAGCCTAGCTTATACTGGTCTGTGTGGTGGTGGAGGAGTAATTTAACTTGCTACTCTCAAACTATCCCTCTCCAATATCAATATAATAACCTAATTTTTTGGCACCTTGACTTGGCCCTATAGTGCCCCAACCTAGCCCTACAGTGCCCCAACTTAGCCCTATAATGTCACCACCTATTCCTATAAGGATACTACCTATGCTTAAACTATATCTCTAGCCTATACTACTGCATCCCATGCCTTTATAGCTATATCTCTCTCCCTCACCACACCTTGCAAATCTTTTGGTGGCCTCCTGACCTCAACTATGAGATGTAAACTAGCCCACTAAGCCATATATGTCACTGTACATCCTAGATCAACTATGCATAGCCCTAGGAGTAGCTCCTCAAAATCTATCCCATCTATCTCCTGAGGCAAAGGTAGGGGTACCTCTATATCATCCCTCCTATATCGAGGGAAGGTAGGTGGTACATATTATGTTAGGTTGATCTACCTATTATCTTATACCATGGGTACCATCTCTAGCTCACTAGATCATCTCCCCCTAACCCATAATGAGCTCTACAATCCAACCAACTATTGTGCCTATCCTCTGAATTTAGGGTATGTTAGGTAGGGTCTCTAAAAAATATACACATAGAATAAACCCTCAATCATGCACCTAAAATAAGTAATGGCATACACTACACCATCTACTTAGGTCTGTCCTATACCATCCCTCCACTATCTAAAACCAACACTAAAGCTAGATAGAGTCATGGTAGGTAGCCCTAATGGTATGTCACCATGATATGCTCATATGATCAATAGTGTAGTAAATGGTTGACACACAAACTATGCCACTATCAGAGTCTCAAACCCCATAGCTCTCTATATAATTGAGCTAAAAACATTGGTCCCCATGCAAAAATAGTCCACTACTCAACCATCTATGCCAACACACCCATCAATGTAACTAGAAATATACCATCATTTATATCTAGTAATGAATACACTATGATCCCTATCGTCATCAAGATGCTCAACCTATGTTATTCCTTATCAATACTATATAATGGCTCCTAGGTGAAACTCACTAAATGATAGGTCACCTCACTAACATGCTCACCATATAATCCCACCATGTGCATATCATGCTCCTCTCTCAATCATGCAAAGATCTCCTCACAATGGAGTGGAAACCACAATATCTTATATACATCCTCCTACATCACTGTCAACTCTCCAATCAATAGATAGAAAGTGTTGGTGGTGTGATCCTACCTCTTGATTAGTTCTATCATCAAGATCACATCTCAGGTGAGTCTACAATATTTTCACACTCCTCCTAACCCCATGGATGCCATGTGTTCCCACTCATCTAGGGTGACATCCCTCCTCATCCATGTTAACAACCTTGATAGGTGATCTCATAATGTCAACTCTAGCCTCACTTACATCCATACACACATAACTCAAGTCACCTAATTTTTAATATAATCTATCACCACTTTTTTCCCTTCTTTGTGAGAGAACTACATTGGTCTGAGGCCCTGTACCAAGCTATCTAGGTAGCACTCAATTGACACAGGGTATTTTGAGGTTAGCTTGGCTATATACCCACCTAAATAATTACCCTACTCTCTTCTCTCTATGCTAGGCTTTACTACCTCTTATCTCTCTCCACCCTACGCTTAACTACCTATCATAACTCTAGGCCTCATGGCCTATATCCCTAAACCTTGACCATATTCCCTATATTTTAAGTCCTAGGCCTCTTGACTTATCTCAACCTACCTTTTTACCCATTTCCTCTAACACAATTTTTAGCCATACCTTAGCTTTTTTTCCCTAGGCTCTGGGAGAACTACATTGGCTTGAGGCCCTCAATCAAGCTATGTACATAACACTCAATCAACATGGGATCTTCTGAGGCTAGCTCAACCATTAAGTTAGTGGACTATTTTAATTAGGGATCCAAACTACCCCTTTCTCCTATTTTCTAGTTCTTCACAGTCATCGACATCAGTTTTAATGCCAACATCAGTGTTTGGCATCAATTGACATCAATAAAAACTTGTTGACCTTAGTTCCATGTCAACCAACATTGATGGACCACACCAATGTTGATGATTGGTTCAGCCCTAAAGCCAAATGACCCATCCCTAAAAGTTCCCATTTTTACCTAAAAATTATAATAAATCCCTCCCAACTTACCCTAAACCTACCATACCCAATTTCCTACCCCTCTACTAACATTTTCTTCACCCAAATCTCAAATTAACATATCAAAGAAAACAAACCAATTCACATTCAAAACAAAATCACTAAGACCCTTACATCATCTCTCTATCTCCTATAGGCTAGCATAGTTGGCTCTTGTGGTGGTGCACCTCCCATTGGGTCCCCTTTTAGCTCAGCCATCTCAATCATAGTCAAAGCTCTATTTTTCTCCAATCACAAGCTATAAATGAGTTTGGTCATCTACCAAACCCACTTTTGTTGGGTTTGGTCAATCACTAACATCAACATACTTGACCTAATCCATCGATATTGGCACTTAAGCCTATCAACATTGGCAACATTACCATAAGCCATCGACATTAACACTATTTACTACTGACATCAGTGACATAATTGATGTCAACACCATTGCATTATTGTTTCCACCAACAACCCAACTTTTTAGACCTTACCCATACTATGGGGTAGTTTCAATATTATGTATATCTCCCTAGCTAAATCAACCAACTTGGAGATCACATATGTCTCCCCAACCCTGACACTCATCCTTGGAGATCACTTAAATCTCACCCATTATGAATTTGATTGGAGATCATGAATATCTCCTAACTCATTCACCATTTTACACCAACCTTGCATTGCTTGTGTTGACCACTTATGTTATTCTACTATAGTTGGCTATTATACATATGCTATTTTGAATGGAAACCAAGCTCATCCTATCACTTTCAACCTTTTTGTGTTTCCCAAGGGTACCTCTTACCTCAAATACCTGGTACACATAGACCATTAGAGATATAACTTTGATTGTTTTGACCTTCTTAGCTATCACTTACAAGCTGTTCTTGGGTTATTTCTATCCAAGTCCTCTCTAACCTTACATATTCTTGACTTTATCAAATACAACTCATAATATTATATGCACACACAATGATACAACATTCTCCTCCACTCACCCAATTCAATTCTTATCAAACCAATACCAATTCTAGTTTCTCTTCCATTGATTCCCATTTTGAGGGGGAATACCTCACCCAATACTTGGAGCATATAACTCCTATTTTTGTCTTATAACTTGTTAGTGAAAATTACAATAAAAATGGGGCAAATTTAGACACTAAAATTGAGTCACACACATGAGTAACTCCCTGTGTCAAAACCTCCCTTAAGCCCATTTTTTTATAATAACAATTAGCCTCCCTAACCCATGCTTTTGCCACTACACATTTAATTAAATTAAAATACTTAATTAAGTTAATTAAAAACCCCTTTTGACACCTTACCTAGCCACCTCATCCTAATACTAATTATCACTTGATGAGTCACCTCAAGACCTGGTCCCCTCATCTTAACTACCTAAGACTTATTCTCACCTCAAAATTGAATTCCTAACCAACTACATCATTCTTAATCTCTTATTTTTATTTTTTTGTAATGGGTGCCACACTTGGCACAAGGAGCAACATAAAACTAGATAATAATAGTAGTTTTACATATTCTAAGGACATGAACATTGTTCAACCCATGACTGACATCTATGGGATCACTGACATCGATTATATAAGCCAAACTCTAACCTAATGTTCAAGTCAGTAGAAATCAAGAAAACTGATTCTTATTTACATCCAAGCTCTTAACATTCAACTTTTGACATCTTGGCTTATTGTTATCTTGTGTAAGTCAATCTAGATTAGAAACTAAGATCTTGAGGACTAGTAGTACTTGCTTGTTTTCTCTATTTAGGGCATCAATTCAAATTACCTAATAGGATCCATCCATTTGGAACTTATCATTTGGTCACCATTATAGCTAAGTATATCACTTATTCTATAGGTCTTTTAAGTAGTTATTTTTCTATCACTTTACATCTAATATTCATTACTTTACACATTCCTAACCAAACCCTTATGAGGGAGTTATACAACTTCCCTACTTGTTTCCCCTTGACCCAACACACTAAATCTCTGATCGGGTCCATATAAACCATACTCTCTCTCTCACACACAACTCTCTCCAACTTCCCAAACTTGACCAAAACCATTTCCCAGACCTAGAAAATCCTTCTACAAGTTCTTAGGAAATTATTGCCCCTATTGACCTCGATAGCCTAGTCAACATCAGTCACCTTCACCCATTGACCTTGATATCATAACCAATATCAGTCACTTCCTTATTGATATCAATGACTCTATATTTTTGAACCTTTCCAAAACCTACCCAAACACCTTCTAAAATACAAATAAAATATACCACCTGCACTCTATCACTTTATGTTGCACTCAATCTACAAATAATGGTAACATTATCTCTCTTTCACTCTTTCTTTACCTCTCTTTTAGTTATTTATTACTCTTTTGTCTCTCAAAAGTGGATTATCATCTCTAAGGAAGTTTCACACTTCTTAGAACAAGCACGTAGCTTGGCAGCCCACTCATTTATCTACTAAAAAATATTTTGTGGTAGTGATTTATTACTTATAGGTAGTCCTCCCCAACCAAATAAGAGTGCTCACAATATTTGGATATAGCATGCAAACCAATCCAAGTTCATTCTAATCACTTATCCCCATCATTCTTCTCTATTTTTCTTTAGACTTGAAATAGACAAATTTTAGTGAAACAACTACAAGAACCAATGGCATTCAAATAATTGAATCATGATCGATGAATTATATTTGCTTAGATGAAGATAATCCAATGGAACATATTGATTCAATAAATTTTTAGTAGAGCTCTAGGAAAGCCCAGGATCACCACATGGTTAAAAGGCATTCCCCAATAAAATTGATAGAGTGCAAAGTGAACAAAAAATGACAAGTGGAAGCTTAGAAAAGAATCCCTAAGATGAGCTTAATATTTATGATCATGTAAATTTCAAATAAATTCACGTAGACATCAAATGATGGTCACAAGGAAATCAAATTTAATCTCAACAGAGAGTCTCAATAATGAACTTAAAATTGATGATCACATGGACATCAAAAGTGTTCATATGGATGTCAAATGATGGCCATCCATATTTTAATTTTAAGATAGTTGTTTGGATCTAAAGATCTATGGTTTATGTTGAATTGAACCCACTAGATCTAATGGTTAAGATAAAAGCATATTTTCAAAGGGCAATGATTAGTTTTTGAACATAAATGCCACATATATGCCACAATGATGCCACATAGATGACACAATGATGCCACATAGATAAAAAGTGATAAAAACAAAGATTTAATGGGATCAAAAAGTCAAAGGTATAAATATGAGGATCTAAAAGAAATCTAAGGCATAAAACTCACTTAAGTACAAGTAGCCCTCACCATTAAAGCTCAAAAAAGACCTAAAAAAAAGCCTTATCATCTATAATAACCCTAATTTAGTCTCAAATTGACCATAGTCAACCCTAAGAGAGCCAAATTATCATCTAAGCAATCAGAAATTGACCTAAAGGTGAACTATATACTATTAGTGAGAAACTTGAAATAACTCATAGTCATGGTGGCCCAAAAACAACACATGGAAGATATATAACTATTATTGACCTCAAATGTAGATGGAAGAATCTTCAAATACATGGAATTGGATGTAATAGCTTTAAACATGGGAGATAACCATTGGTCTAGCCTTTTTTGGACCATTAAGGAGCTACCAACCATCATGAGGGAGGATGAAAGGAACACATAAGTTAAAATGAGGTACTATGACCTACTCTCCATTCAAATGACAAGTCTATATTGTGTTGCGTCAAAACTAGAGGTACTACATTGCATTGATGTCATTACTCTTATTTTCAAAGATTGTAAAATTAATCAAGGCATGCTAGTCCATAAACTTAGCTTTAGTAAATTTGCATATATGTCTCTTATATAATTTAAAAACTATTATAAGTTGCTAAATCCCCAAGTAGACATGACTAGAATCAATGAATGGGCCAAGAAGAGTGATTTGAAGACCACCCTAACTCCTTCGCTATATTCTTGGAACCAAGTAGTTTATGACCTTAGTGGCAACATCCAAATACACCAATTTAGGCATAGGATTAGGATTATTATGACCTTGATGAATAGGATATGTGGGATTTTGAATACCACTTGTGTGGATAAAGTTTGGGTGCCTTTGGTTTATTTTATGGTTGAAAAAGAGAAATCCCCTCCCCTTAGTGAAGACATCATCACTTGTTTGAGTAGGTAGTTCTCTAAAATTAAAAGGAAGACTAAGGGTTATTTTTTATGATTTAATATCTGATGGATGCCTTGATAACTACCACCAAAGTTACCATCATTAAAGAATGATCACTTGATGGGAAACAAATAGTCTCCCACTACTACTTGAAATTACATTTATTCAAGTATAGGAACCATATGCAATTCATATGTGATTGTGTCTCTCCAGCCTTGGTTGAGGATATCATAGGGATCCTCATGATGAGGGTCAACCCTCTAATTAGTAAATATGTTTAATTCATTTAAGACATATGGTTATATCTAAATTTTACTATAATCAAAATTGAAGGGACCCAATACACCCCACTTAGGCTACTAGTCCATGTACTAAACAAGTTAGCTGACCAATATATTACATTCTATATATGCAATGGTATAGATGGTTTCTATGGCACCAAAAAGAAATGCTTATTCCACACCTTCCCCTTAACCATTATTCATAATGTTTTTTAGTAATGGGACAATATAGAAGTTGCATCTAGGCATAGGATCTATTTTAGATTCTAGCATGATGAATTGAGACAGTGGGACCCAAATGATAAATTTATAAACCATTTGAAGTTAAAAAGAATTAGTATGACCTATGAGTACCATCTTGGTCCTTATGACTGCATGTACACTAGATCTTCTTCATTCATTGAAGTATTGGCAAGATTGAAGAAACATAACATTAAGCTAGAGGCTAGATTATTAAGAGAATAAAAACCAAGTAATGACATATAATAGATGGGGCCCAAGTAGTACCATTTGTTATTAGGTCTATATTTTATTCCTTCAACACAACCACAAATAGAAACACAATATCTTGGAAAATAATTTGAATATAGGCCTAAATAAATAAGGCTAGATGAGGTGGTGTCATCTTTAGGACAGCCTAAAAAACTAGGACCCTCAATTGAGGAGATTGATATAATAGCATTAGATACTGAGGAAATAGTGGAGGATGTTATGAAAATGTTGTACAAATCCTATCAATTAGATGAAAAAGAGGCTTGGGTTGAGGAAGCACAAATGGAGGAACCTTAGCCCAAAGTTGAGGAAAAAGAGAAGGGGAAGGAATTGGCTTTGGGTTTAGTCTCAATTAGCACTCCAAAGAGAAAGGCTTCTCTAACTTTAGTTTCAATGAAGAAAAGGATACCCAAGGTGACATTCACCCATCCCATAAGTGAGTTCAATCTTTTAAAAAAAGATAGCCTAATTTATGGCCCTTCCATTCTATAGTATTTCATATATGTCAAGTTGTAGAAATTTCCTACTCTACACCATTCATGGGCCATTAGTAAATCAATCAACATCACTATCTATGATGAACACAAGCCCTAGATTGTGGCTTTACAAAAGGAAGAAGAACAAATAATAATGTCTCCAAGAGAGCTAAGTGGAACATAGATCAAAATCCTTACTCGTCAAGTGACATAATCATCAATTGGCATTAGGTTTGACCAAAAAATAGTTGGATTGGAAAGAGTCACTGAGAAGAAAGCCTTAGTTGGAGGAGAAGAATTAACTTTTCAGAAAGTGGAACCATTTTTTGGCTTGACTCCTATATAAGGGCAGAGACTAGGTGAAAACTACATCTGTGAGCAAAATGTGCTTAAATTGGCTCAAAAACAATCATTTTAGTTACATTCTAACATCAAAGGCATCCTACAATAAAATAAGAATTTGAAGAAACAAGCCATCTTGTCAATCCATGAGGACCATTTCAAGAAGTTTGAAGACACCATGGTTAACTTATTCAATTCCTTAAAATCAAATAGAGCCAAATAAAATACTATGAGCAGACAAAGCAATAGGGTTATAGGCTAAGTTGGCCAATGGTAGGCTACAAGTTATTAGGTAAAAGACTTGATTAAATCCTTAACTAAAAATCAAGTCACATAGTTCATGACAATTAGCCTAACACACCTAGACATGGCTATGTCCATATTAGTGGACAAGATCAATACCTTAAGCAATTGGTTCAATCAAATGAAGGACATTATTGAGGACTTCAAATAGTAAGAGGAAAAAATGGTGTACATATTGGACAGTTTGATCAAAGAGCCAACCTCACTTAGTTATTTGGGCCTTATTATAGATGAGGAGTTCAAGCTCATAACTACTCAATTTATGCAAGAAGTGAGAAGATAGGGGTAAGGAAAAATAGGGGATGAGAATAAGATAATCATGAGCCTACTCTTATCAGTATAATAAAAGATGGGAGTTATAAGGGGCATGAAACGAGCTATGGAGAAGGCTAAGAAAGACCTAAAGGACTTAGAGATCTAAGAGAAGGAGCTCTTCATGAGGCCAGTTATGGACCTATAGCTCATCAATAAATAACATTATAAATTAAATATCCTACATGAAAAATAAGGGACTACATCAACATAGGGTCCTCAAAGTTAGGAATATTTTGTTTTGTATAAACTTTGTAAAATTTTGAAAATAGAATATTCTTTTGTAAAGGCATGTACAACTTTTAATCACATTGCCTATAGGTCAGTTCATTTGGGAAAGTCTAGTGTATTTTAGAACTTTTGTAAAAAGGACAACTATCCTTACACTTGTAAAATAGATATGACTGAATGACATACTTCCTTGTATTCTATAAAAGGATTATTGTCTATTATAAAGAGGAGGCAGTTTTTTGAGCCAAAAAAACTTGTGTAAACTTTGAAAAATTAATTCAAGTGAGGAATTCTGCAAAGATTGTCTATATTCATGAGTGCCATCTATTATTATGGTTTCTCTCCCACTTGCTTGTTCTCATTTCTAGATTTGAATAGTTTTTGTCAAATATTGGTGTGCATCTCTTAATTGTAGAGTTGTTAACTTGTGATAATGATAGGTTGATTGTAATTTCTCTAGTTCATTTCATTTCCATTACTCTTCATGCATTTAGGCTAATGTTGTTTGTTTGTAGGGTAAATATTTAAAGTGAACTTAATTCTTATTTACAATCTTCTCATTCTTTATATGTTTGCCTAATGTGTAGTAATATTTGAGCTCATGATATTTTGTATTATTCATTTGTTAAGTGCATGCTTGGAATACATTTAAACTTTGTCATGATGTTTGGGATGAAGATGAATAATATCTCTTTTCTACCTTACCCTTCCTTTTGATTCCTTTTTAACCAGATCGCTCTAGCTTAATTAGCATTGTAAATATTCATCTCAGATTAGTCTTCATATTATATTTAATCATAATTCACTATAATTATCTAATATTGATTTATTATTTGTAAATATATAGGCCAAGGTGGCTCCCAACCACCAAATTTTATAAATATTATGAAGCAGTCCTCTTACTTTACCTCTATTCCATCAATAGATAATAGGATTATCACAACCTACAAATCATGCATTTTATTCTCTAAATTCTAAAATGAGAAGTGTTTTTTAAAAACTTTGAGCACCTATGATACATATTAAGGCATCAATATGTAAATCTTCATTGGCGCTAGAATGAGGTACAAATTCTTTATATATTTTTAGTATCTTTGATGGTTTTGGTGAATTCTATTTAAATATCACATTACTCTTTATTTGTGTTTATTTTAGCACAATTATGTAAAGGTTTGTGATCTTCATGGTTTTAAACCAATCTTTATGCTTATTTAGACAAAGATTGACATTTTTTGAATACATATGTTGAAGTGTGGTAAAGATAGCTTTCAAATTGTGAACCCAATAGGTTTGAGGTTAGTAATAGTTATTTTGATCAAATATTATTATATCATTTACTCAATTGAGTTTATTTTATCTTAAAACATATAAAGGTCAATTATAATTATTTATTTGGATACATATTTGAGCTAACTTGTCAAAGATTTCCATCCTTTGTCATCCTTTATATGAATCTTTACAAAATTTGCTTAATGTACATTTCTAATCATTATTCTTTACAAACATAGGATTGACTCATAATATTTCAAATAGGATTCAAAATTCTCAAGATGTAATCACCAAAAATTAGAACAGGGTCACATTCAGAGACTAGGGAACCTCTACTTGAATTAAAATCCATAGAAGATCTAGGTAGGGTAAAGGTAAGCACAGGATTTCAAAGTCTTTGCCAACTTCACAAATTCAAGGTATTGCTTGGCTGGGTGGATCTTATATCAACATTTCAAGTATGGTACATTACCTTCCCCATAACCCTAAGAAATATTTGCCAATATTTAGTCCTAATAGCAATATAAAGGCCAAGGAGCATAATAAGTGATTCAAAGTTGATTTGAGATTGTTAAATGTCAATCTTGAATATGTATCATGTATACTATTTCCTTTCACTTTTAAAGATGTTGCATATATATGGTTTTTAAATCTCCCTAACAATTACATTACAAGCTAAGCTAATTTTAACAATGTCTTCATTGACTAGTTTGGTAAAATCATTAGTCCTTATGTCATGTGCCAACAATTTACCACAGTAAAAAAGGATGCAAATGAATCCATAAGATTTTTCAATGCTAGGTTCTAAAATATGTTCAATAGGACTATAGATCCATATAAACTAGATGAGGCATTAGCCTTAGAAATCTATAAGGATGCCTTAGATCCTATGAATTTTTTTAATAATAAAAAGAGCTATTGGACCCATGAACACATTAGCTTTAGCTTATGTCAAGGTTATGATTATTACTGACTAGATGCAACCCCAAGGTTATGATTAGAGTAAGTTCCTTCAGATGGCTTACTCTATTCCCAAAGTTAACCCATATTTTCCTACCCTGAATGTCTTTCCCAATAATAATCATAACATACCTGCTTTGAACCAAATCCCAACTTTGAACCAATTACCCTTAAGTCATGCTCATCCTACCCAATACTTAGGATTCTTAAACATTGTTGCAAATGGATTTAATCCAAGTGATCAAAAGGCATTGGTACTAGCTACTAGTACTAATAAAAATTAGGTTCATAATTCTGAAGTACCCAAGAATGAAAATGATTCTATCTTAAAGATGGTCCAAAAGTTAAGCACTAATTTTATTCATCTATAGAGATAAGTTAGTAATACTGGAGAGAGTTTGGGTAGGAATTTTTCTTTTCATAGGTTCAATAGGCCCAGTAATAGATTCCATAATGACAGTTACATAATAGTAAAAACAATGAATTATTTTCTAATAAGAAAACAATGGATATAAATCTTATTGATATTGCTTTACCTAATTATTGTAGATTACATTACACTTTTAAATATGGTGAGATAGATTGCATTTTATTTTGTAAAGGTTTTGAAGGATTTCAAGAAGAATTGGATACGTTTGAAGTGGTTTCTAATAAAGATAATGGTGTAGGTAAATCAAGATCTAAATCTACTAAACAAGCCTTAATGATGGAGATGTTTGAGTTCCCTTTCCAAGAAGATAATGAAATTAATGATATTCTTAAAGAAGTCCATTCTTTTCAATAGTTTTTGAATAATACCCACCCTCGAAGGAACATGGAGCATAATCAACCCCTAAGTACTTCACCACCTTCAAACAACTTCAGCACTCCTTAAGACACTACTAATAATAACCCAAAGCATCCAAAGGGAAGTACTTCTAAAAATAGTATTCATGCATTTAATGATTCCAATGGGACTATGTATAATATTATAGAAGACATGAATAAAATTAAGGCTAACATCACATTTCATAAATTGGCGTAGATCACTAAACAAAGAGATCTATCATTGGATTCTTTGTCAAAAAAGCTTTCTAATCCACCCAAAACTAACAACACTAATGTTGTTATGTATAAAACTAAGATAGAAACCCCACCTTTCCTTCTTACTATCAGAATGTTTGGTAAGAATTTACATAATTGGTTATTAGATTTTGGTGCATCTATGAACATTGTGCCAATAGGTGTTTGTAAATAACTTGGCTTGCCTCATATTAAATTTGATAGATTTTTTATTCAATTATATAAGTCTAGAGTCAAAGTAATTGGGGAATTATTAAATGTTCATATATAACTTGTCTATGAGCCTAGATTCCAATAATTCATTGATATCCAAGTAGTAGACATTCATGATATTTATAGGTTATTGTTAATCATAAAATGAATGAAGGCCTTAAATGGATATATCCCCACTAACTATTCACATTTTTGGTTACCTTGGAAAGGAGTCCCAAATAAAATATAAGTATAAAGAGAACCTTAGATGAAGCACATGATCACTGAATATGATGCTATGAATGAAAGGGTTAACATGCTGGAATCTGATGAGATCAACATGATGGATTTTGAATTAGGAGTGTATAATATCAAGAATTCTAAGGTATGTAGTTATGAGACTTATCATTCTTTGATTGGAATGTGGAGATTATACTTTGATGGTGCTAGGTGTAAGTTTAGATCTAGAGTAGGAATTGTTCTAACCAATCCTATTAGGAAAGAACTAAAATTTGCTTATAGACTTTAGTTTCCTTGCAAAAATAATCTTAGAGAGTATTAATATTTGATCCTAGGCTTGAAATTTTCTATTAATCACAAGGTTAAAGAGATCTTAGTTAATGGTGACTCAGAAATTGTAGTCAATCAGGTGAGGAGTAAATATTAGTGTAAATTATGATATCTCAAGAGATATAAGTTTAGAGTCTAGGATTTGCTTGAATATTTTAATGCTTTCAACAGTGTTTTCATCCCTAGGGAAGAAAACTAGGTTGCTAATGAGCTTGTCAAAATTGCAACCAATCTTATTCCAAACCATGACTCTCAAAACCTTAGAATTAAGCTAGTTTTATGCCCTTTGGTCCCAAATAATATAAACTAGCTAAAAAATTTTAATGATGACCAATAGATTCTATATTTCATGACCAACTCAGGAGTATTTGAAGCCCATGGCATAGATGAGGACAATGAGAATACTCTTGAAGAAGATGGAATATTTGATAACAAAGTCATTGAACTAAATGATAACAAATTCCCAAAGGGTATGTTTTCCTTAGAAATGTTATTTGATCATGACACACTAATTGAAAACACTAGAATACCCAAGGCAAGTGGGAAAGATTACAAGTTTTTTGATCTTGGACCTCAAGACCAACCTCAGTTAGTTAATATTGGTACAACATATACAAGTCTAGAAAATAAAAGAGCCAAAGAAATGCTAACCAAATATAAAGATATCATAGCATGGTTGTATGATGACCTAAAGATTTTTGATCCAAAGGTCATAACTCACACCATACCTTTAAAATATAACTATAAACCTTTTACATAAAAGCAAAAACCTGTCAACCCAATCTTAGAACCACTAATATACAGAGAGGTCAAGAAGATCTTAGATGCCAAGATTGTATTTATCATTAGGCATTCCACTTGGGTTTCTAATTTAGTCTCAATCTAGAATAAAATTGGTAAAGTTAGGCTATGCATTGATTTTAGAAACCTAAATAGAGCATCTAAAAAAGACAACTATCCTTTGATTTCTCTAGACCAAGTTATACAAAGTGTCTTTGGTTCTTCTATGATGTCCTTTATTAATGAATTTTTAGGGTATAACCAAGTGCTGGTAAATTAGAAAGATAGGATGAAGAATAGTTTTATACCAAGTGGGGCACATTTTCTTACAAAAGGATGCCATTTTGGCTAATCAATGTAGGGGAAACATTCCAAAGGGCCATAGATTATGATTTCCAAGGTTTGGTAGGTAAATATATTATTATATACATGGATGATACAATTATATTTTATATGAATAGGGAGGACCACATCATACATTTATAATAGGTATTTGAAAGGTGCAAAAGGTATGGGATTTATCTCAACCCAGAGAAAATTATTTTTTGTGTTATTGAGGGAAAACTATTAGGGCATGTTATCACTAAGGAGGTAATCTATATATACCTAGATATAGTAAATATTATATAAAAAATAATGCCTCTTCATAGTAGGAAAGAATTGAAGTCATTCTTTAGAAAAATTAATTTTGTAATAAAGTTTATTTTTGGCTTTGTAGAAATTGTCAAGCCATTGAATGATATGTTGTAGAAAGATGCCAAAATCACTTAGAATGAAGAAACCAAGAAGGATTTTATGGACATCAAGGAGGAAATTAGATGATCTCCAATCCTGATAAGTCCATATATCTCAAAGGATTTTTATTTGTATTCCTTTACTTTTGATCATACTAATTCTATGTTTTTAACTTAGGAATATGATGAACATGATCATCCAATTGCTTTCATGAACATAAACTTTTAATTTTTTGAGTTAAATTACTATTTAATTGACAAAAAATCATGTGCATTAGTTAAGGTGGTGAATAAATTTAGGCACTACATTCTTAGGAATAAGGTGCATGTTATCTTATCAAACCCTACCACCAAGATCACATTAAGTCAAAATGAGCTAAGAGAAAGGAGAGGTAAGTGGATGTCTATGATTCAATAATATGACGTCAAAATGAAGACTAAAAAATTGGTAAGGTACCAAAGTCTAATTAATTGATTGTCAATGTTAACCCCAAGCTAAGTATCATGTAGGTTGAACAACAAAGTTTTCAATCCAATAACTGGTATGATCCTATTATCCATCTATTAATCAATTAAACTTGTCCTATAGGGTTGACCAGGGAACAAAAGTCTTAAGGCATCCCACTACCTGACTAAAGATGGAGTGTTGTACTAAAAAAACATTGAAGACATTTAATTGAGGTGTGTATCCAAAGAAGAAGTAGCTGAAATCATGAGCACTTTTCATGAGAAGCTAGGAAGTGGACATCCATCTAGAAGGATAATAACTCATGAAATCCTTAGATCTAGTTACTACTAGCCCACAATCTTCAGGGATGCCCACAAGCATGTAAGGCATTGCCATTCATGTTAAGTCTTCAACACAAAAAAGAGCCTAAGGAGGACATGCCACTATAGCCAGTTATGATAGATAAACATTTATCTTAGTGGGGACTATAGTTTATGGGGGTAATCAACCCTAATTCATAAAAAGGTCACAAATACATTCTAACTACTACTGACTACTTCACTAGATGGACTGAGGTAGTGGGCATTAAGTAGTGTAATACCAAAGAAGTGATCACTTTTCTAGAAGAAAACATATGTACCAGGTTTAGAACATCGATCTCTCTAGTATGTGATAATGTATCAAATTTTATATCCATTGAGATGACTAAATGGGCATATGATATAGTATCATTCTCAAGTTCTCATCCAACCATTATCCTCAAGGTAATGCCATATTCAAATCAACCAATAAGAACTTGATGAAAACAATAAAGAGGTATGTAGTAGATAAACCTATAAATTGGCATAAGATAATAAAATATGCCCTATGGGAAGATAGAATAAGATTTAAGTAGGCTCTTAAAGAATCATGTTTCTTACTGGTATATGACCAATAACCCATAATACCCATCATACTCAAGTTACCAACATACCAGTTCATGTAAGAGTACATGGAGGATGATCAAGAACTAGAAAACTTAAGATTGTTGGACATTATTCAAATTTAAGTTGCTTGAGAAGAGGCTTTTGATAATTTTAGTAGGCACCAAACCATAGTGAAGATCTAGTTTTATAAATGTTCCAAGATGAAGGTGTCTAGGCAAGGAGACTCAGTTCTTCTTTAGGATAAAGCATCTGAACTTAAAGGTAAAAATGGGAAGTTCACACCTTTGTGGATAGGACCCTATTAGATTTATGAGATAATTAGAGAGAATGCCTTCAATTTGAAAGACCTAAAAGGAGCATAGTTCACACTATCCACCAATGGGCAGTCCCTTAAGCACTAATTTTTTTCTACTCACCTTGGGGTCTTCATGGAGTAAATTGTAAAACTAGTTAGAATTAATATAGGTAGTCTAGATTAGTTTCTTTATGTTTTTTCCTTCTTGTCCCTTGTTTGTACATAATTTTATATGTATTTTTTTTCCTTTGATTTTTTCTTTCTTTGCTCTTTGTTATATGTGTTTGCTTTCTCTTCTTTGTTCCTTGGTTCTAATAAGTCCTTTGGGACAAACCTCAACTCAAAATTCATCTGATTGCTTAGGAACTCCATAGTTAAAGAATGCAAGTATAATTCCTTAGAATTTGTTGATCATGGATTTGAAATGTAAGCTTATGTTATAGTCTAAATAAACTAGTAAATAATAGTAGATAAGTTAACTATTCCATAAGATCTTAATCATTTTTTTGATTTAAACTTGGTTTTAAGAAGAGTTTCACATATGGGATGAAAGCTTAAGTTATTGGAACACAATCATGTTTACACATAATAAACATCCTTAATTGGGATGAAGGTTGCAATCATAGGTCATTGTTTGAGGATCAAACATTTGATCAAATCCTTAATCCTGGCTAACCTAGTTCCCAACCTCTGATAGAAAGCCAAAATGGTCTAAAAGTATTAAAAAAAAGATATTATTGAAAAATCAAAATCTTTCCAAGAAAAGGTGATTTTGGTAATCTCCACTAAGACTCTTAGCTAGTAGTGGAGCAAGGCCTTGAGCATAGCCAAAGGTATCTTTATTAGGGATATGGATGCCTATCTGGTAGCAGAGCAATGCCCAAGCCTTCATTGAGATAAAGAATGATTATTAATGGATATCCAAACATGTTGTAAGTCAATGCTAATGGTTAAAGACATGAAACTTAGAAGTTTTTCCCTAAATCCCATGGCAAATAGTAAGTGTAATCAAAGCACACACATATCATGGATAAGTTTTGATGTTTGATCCTAATTCTTTAGGTGAAAGGCTTATTTTAACCATAAACTAATATTGATAAGGGTGTTGAACATGTGGAATAGGTAATTCAGTTGTTTGTTTGAACTAGAAACTTAATAACAAACAATTGAATATGAACACTTTAAAATACTATTCCACATGTTCCACATAGGTAATTTAGTTGTTTGTATGAACATGTGGAATAGGAACACTTTAAAATACTAAAAACTTAAAGTTAATTTTTATACTAAGGCTTAGTCATGTTTTTCAACATGACCAAACCTTAGCCTAAAAATTATAAGATTGGTCCCCTTTATGTCTTGAACCCCTTCATTCCATTTTATTTTAACATGGTCTAACCTTTTATACATAGGGTCCTAATTTATATATTATTAACTTAGATTAATGTCTTAGTACTAAGGCCCCATTTATGTTTATGAACATAGAAAAGACCTTATTCTTAAGACTTTATCCTAATTTCTTTATGTCTCCAAGTCTTAACCTAAATTGTGTATTTGTTTTCAGGATCAATGACCCATATTTGTTCAGACAAAGTTGATTGGATGAAGTGACTTGGACTTGATAAGTCAAAGACTTAACCCTTGGAACCAATCTCACTCGATCCTATGGATCATGATCAATGACCTACATTTAAGTGGATTCCAAAGATAGAATGACATGAAATCTAAGAGAGAAAATAAAAAGGGTCCCTTTTTATTACATAGACTTAGCTTAAGCCTTTATCCTAAGGTTTCAATTATATTTATTAATACAATAAAACCTTAGGATAAAATTTTATGCTATGACTTATATTATTTGAAGGGTCCTTTATTCATTATATTTAAACTTAGGATAAAGACTTATGTTTTGAATTTAATGAAATGCAAGGTCCTTTTTATTTTGTTTCTAACCTAGCTATAAAACTTAGGTCAAAGTTTATTCATATTTATTAATATGAAATAAAACATTAGTCTAAGGATTTGATCTATGTTCTATATAGTCCCAATATTAATTAATCCATTTATGAATGTATGAACTAATGGCATTAAAATACTTAGATTGTGATTGACAACTCACATTTTCCTAAATGAAGATAATCCAATGGAGCGTATCGAATCAAGACTATTTCAATAGAGCTCTAGGTAATCATGGGACTGCCATGTGGTTAAAATACCTTCCCTAGTAGAAATAACAAAGTGAAAAGTGAAAAAAAAATGAAAAGTGGAGCTTAGTAGAGAATCTTAATTACAAACTTAAAATTGATAGTCGTATGAATGTCAAAGACATTCATGTAGACATCAAATGATAGTCATGCAAACATTAGCTTTAATCTCAACAAAAAGTCTTAAAAATGAAATTAAAATTGATGTTCACATAGATGTCAAAGACATTCATGTGGATGTCAAATGATGTCCATGTGATCATCAAATTTAAGATAGTTGTTTAGATCTAAAGATCTATGGTTTGTGTTGATACATACCCACTAGATCTGATGGTGCAAGGTAAAAGTAGATTTTTGAAGGGTAACAGTTAGTTTTTAAACATAATAAACACATAGATGACATGATGATTCCACATACATAGAAATTAATAAAAACAAAGTTTTGGTGGGCTCAGAAAGGCAAAGGTATAAATATGAGGATCTAAAAGAAATATAAGGCACAAAACTCACTTAAGTGCAAGTAGCCCTCACTATTAAATCTCAAAAAAGACTTGTAGAAAATCCCTAGCATTTATAAATCCATAATTCAATCTCAAATTGACCATATTCAAGCCTAAGAGATTCGAATTATCATTTGAGCAAGTGTAAATTGACCCATAGGCAAACTATAGACCACTAGTGAATAATTTGAAAGAACTCATAGTCATGATAGCTCAAAAATAACTTAGGGAACATACAGAGCTATATTTGACCCTAGATGCAAATGGGAAAATCTTCAAAGACACAAAATTTGATGCAATAGATTTAAACATGGGAGATAACAATTGGTATAACCTTTTATAGACCATTAAGGAGCTATCAACCATCATGAGGAGGATGAAAGGAATGTGTCAGTCAAAAGGAGGTATTATGACCTAGTTTCCATTCAAATGACAAGTCTACATTATGATACATAAAAATAATAGGTACTACATTGTATTGATGCCATTTCTCCTATTTTCAAAGATTGTAAAATTAATCAGGGCATGTTATTCCATGAATGTAGCTTTAGGAAGGTTGCATATATTTCTCCTATAAAATTTTGAAAGATAGTATAAGTTGCTAAATCCCCAAGTAGACATGACTATAATCAATGAGTGGGCCAAAAAGAGTGATTTGAAGACCATCCTGACTCTTTGGCTATATTTTAGGAACCAAATAGTTTCTAACCTCAATAGCAACATCCCAATCAACCAATTTAGGCTTTTGATCAGAATGATTATGACCTTGATGAATAGGCTATGTGGGAATCTGACCACCACTTATGTGGATAAAATCTAGGTGCCTTTGGTTTATTTTATGGTTAAAAGAGAGAAAACCACTCCCCTTAGTAAAGCGATTAGCACTTTTTTGAGTAGGTAGTTATATGGAATTAAAAAGAACACCAAGGGTCAATTTTATATGATGTCATATCTACTAGACACCCTAATAGATACCAACAAAGTTCCTAGCATTAAATAATGGTCACCTGATGAGAAATAAATAGTCTCCCAATACTACTCAAAATTGCATATATTCAAGTATAGGGACCATATGCAATTCATATGTGATTTTTTCTATCTAGCCTTACTTGAGGCTATCACAGGGATCCCCATGATGAGGGTAAG
This sequence comes from Torreya grandis, assembly GCA_037957365.1. NCBI lineage: Eukaryota > Viridiplantae > Streptophyta > Pinopsida > Cupressales > Taxaceae > Torreya > Torreya grandis. The sequence goes on from JARHVA010002311.1 coordinate 2,216,853, forward strand.
CCCTCTAATCAATAAATATGTTTAATTAATTTGAGACATTTGGTTATATCTAGATTGCATTGTAATCAGGATTGAAGGGACCTAGTGCACCCCACTTAGGCTACTAGTCCATGTACCAAAAAAGTTAACTAATAAATAAGTTGCATTATAGATACACAATGGTATAGATGGTTTTTATATAACCAAGAAGAAATGATTACTCTACACCTTCCCCTTAACCATTGGTCAGATTGTGTTTTAGTAATGGGACAATATGGAAGCTTCTTCTAGGCACATGAGCTCTTTCAGATTCTAGCATGATGAATTGAGATAGTGGGAACCTAATGATGAATTTATGAAACATTAAAATTCAAAAGGAATTAGTATGACCTATGAGCACTATCTTGGTCCTCATGATTACATTTACACTAGAAATTCTTCATTCACTAATGTATTGGCAAGATAGAAGAAACATAACATTAAACTAAAGGCTAGATTGTTAAGAGAATAAAAACCAAGGGATGACATATGGTAGATGGGGCCTAGGTAGTACCATTTATAACTAGGTCCATCTTTTAGGCCTTTACAATAATTATAGATAGAAACACAAGATAGTGGAACACAAGTTAAATAGAATCCTAAATAAAGAAGGCCAAATGAGGTTGCGTCATCTTCAACATAACTTAAAGAACTAGGACCCTCAATTGAGGAGATTGATATAATAGCATTGGATCCTAAGGAAATAGTGGAGGATGCTCTAAAAATGTTGTATGAAGCCTATCAATTAGATGAAGAAGAGGCTAAGGATGAGGAAGCATAGATGGAATAACCTCAACCCCAAGTTGAGGAGAAAGATAAGGGGAAGGAATTGGCTTTGGATTTAGTCCTAATTAGTACTCCAAAGAGAAAGGTTGAGTTGACCTTAGTTTCAATGAAGAGAAAGATACCTAAAGTGAACTTCACCCATCCTATAATTGAGGTCAATCTTTTCAGTGAAGATAACCCAATTTATGGCCCTTCCATTCTAGAGTATTTCATAAATGGAAAGTTGTAGAAATTTACTACTCTACACCATTCGTTGGCCATTACTAAATTAGTCAACATCAATATCCATGATGATCTCAAGCCCTAGATTGTGGCTTTGAAAAGTGAATAAGAATAAAGAATGATGGCTCTAGGAGATCCAAGTGGAACATATATTAAAATCCCTACCCCTCAAGTGACATAATAATCAGTTGGCATTAGATTTGACCAACAATAGATGGATTACAAAGAGTCATTGAGAAGAAAGCCTTGGTTGGAGGAGAAGAATTCACTTTCTATAAAGTGTAACCATTTCTTGGTTTGACTCTTGTTAAATGGAAAATATTGGGTGAAAACTACATCTTTAAGGAAAATGTGCTTGAATTGTCTCAAGCACAATCATCTCAGTTATAAATTGCCATCAAAGGCATCTTGTAGTAGAATAAGAATTTAAAGGAACAAGTCATCTTGTCAATACATGAGGACCAGTTCAAGAAGTTTGAAGACACCATGATTGACTTGTTAAATTTCTTTAAAGTAGTCAAAGTGAAAAAAAATACTATGAGTAGACAAAGTAATAGGGATACAAGCCAAGTTGGCCAATGACATGCTACAAATTATCAGGTAAAAGACTTGATTAAAGCCTTGACTAAAAATCAAGTCCTAGAATTTAGGACAATCAACCTAACACACCTAAACATAGCTATGGCCATATTAGTGGATAATATTAATGCCTTAAACAATTGGTCTAATCAAATTAAGGACATTATTGGGGACTTCAAACATCAAGAGGATAATATGGTGTACATTTTTGGATAATGTGATAAAAGAGCCAACCTCACTTAGTTATTTAGGCCTTATTACAAATGAGGAGTTCAAGCTCAGAACTAAATTTATGCAAGAAGTAAGAAGCCAAGGGTAAGGCAAAATAGGAGATGACAATAAGAAAATCATGGGCCTACTCTTGTCATCAGAATAAAATATAGGAGATGAAAGGGGCATCAAACAAGCTATGAAGAAGGCCAAGAAAGACCTCAAAGACCTGGAGATCCAAGAGAAGGATATCTTCATGAGGTTAGTTGTGGACCTATAGCTCATCATCAAATAACATTATAGATTAAATATCCTACAGGAAAGATAAGGGACTACATCAACACATGGTCCTCAAAGTTAGCTAGGAATATTGTATTTTTTAGAAACTTTGTAAAATTTTGAAAATAGAATATTCTTTTGTAAAGGGATGTGTAACTTGTAAGCACATTACCTATAGGTTAGTTCATTTAGGAAAGTCTAGTATATTCTAGAACTTTTGTAAGAAGGATAGTTATCCTTACACTTATACACTTGTAAATAGATATGATTAACTGACATACTTGCTTTTATTATATAGGAGTATTGTCTGTTTTAAAGAAGAGGGATATTTTTGATCTAAAAAAAATTATGTAAATTTTGAGAAATTAAATAAAGTGAGGAATTCTACAAATATTGTCCATATTCATTTGTGTCATTTATTATTATAGTTTCTCTCTCACTTGCTTGTTCTCATATATATATTTGAATATTTCTTATTAAATTTTTTTGTGTACCTCTTAATTATAGAGTTATAACTTGTGTTAATGCTAGGTCGACTAAAATTTCTCTAGTTCATTTCATTTCCTTTACTCTTCATGCATTTCAGATAATGATGTTTATTTGTAGGGTAAATATTTAAAGTGAAATCAGTTCTTATTTGTATTATTATCATTCTTTAGATGTTTTCCAAATGTGTAGTAAGATTTGAGATCATGCTATTTCACATTATACATTTGTTAAGTACATGCTTTGAGGACAATTGAACTTTGTCATGATGCTTGGGATGAAGATCAACATCTCTTTTTTCCTTACCCTTCCTTTTGCTTCTTTTTTGACTAGATCACTCTAGATTAATTACTATTGTAAATACTTATCTTATATTAGTATTTAGATTATATTTGATCATAATTCACTATCATTAGATAATATTGCTTCATTCTTTGTAAAGATATATGCCAAGGTGGCTCCCAACCACCAAATTTTATAAATATTATGAAATAGTCCACTTGCTTTCCCTTTATTTTATCAATAGATAATAGGATTATTACAACCTAAAACTCATGCATTTAATTATCTAAATTCTAAAATGATGAGTTTTTTTATACATACTCTGAGCACCTATGGTACATACTAAGGAATCAACACATAACAAACATGCTACCCTTAGGAAATTACCAGAATGTTGACTAATTTGATCCCTAGTCAAATAAGTCAACCCCCATATATATTAAAACTTATTATAGGGTATTTTTTGGTCATAAAATGGTTACATGGTCATTTTTAAGGTCATTTAATATGTTTTACACCTTGTTTATTTATGTCATTATATTAACATTCCCTTATGTCACCTTTTTGGATTTTTTAATGAATGTGTATATAGATTAAATGAAAGAACAAATGTCAAAGTGTTTTATAATGTATAATATGTTAGTTGAGTGTCAGGAGTCAATTATATAACTAACATAATGTAGTTTCAATGCCCATCTAAAGATATTACTACAAAATAGGTAGTTAAGGGTAGTTGTATAGATAAGGAAAGTCTACTTGGCACATGGGAAGGCTCAAATATTTCCCTTTATATCCCAATAGTCCATTTCCATGCTTGATAAGTTATCAAAATCTCAAATTTGGAAAAAAAAACTAGTCTATCTCCTTCATCACTCTCCTAGACATGGTCAAATAGCTTAACCAATTTACTCTTAGTATGGATAGGAGGATGAGATTTGGTCTAGGTGCACTTGAGAGTTGAAGTTTTCTCTATTAGATCTAAGTCCATGGTCTTGGTTTTTATTTTAATGGTTTGTGTTTCATGAAATATCCTTAAGAATTATAGTGACTTCAACTTACCTACTCATCCCCATGGCCTCTAGTTTTCTTATCTGTTTGCAGGTACCTAAAGATTACAAGAGTTGTATGCATATTTGTAGAGATGGTTCATCCTCTTCATGATGTTTATAAAATTTTTTCACATTGAAAATAAATATATTGATATAAACATCTCACTTTACTAGTAATGAATACTATTAAGGTTTGTAAATAAGGTTTCCATAATTACAGAGTTCATGTCTCTATAGTAAACTAGGTTCAATGATAATATCTATTTTTCACTTCCTACATAGCATGAATGGTCTAAATTTCCCATTGAGAGACTTGGGAGTTGACTGAGATAGAGTCTAATTTATTGAGTAATTACTAACCAAAGATCCAATATATACATTCACCTACAGTCACTTGTAGACATGTACAAAGAAGACCATCCAAAATCCAAAGAACATGTTATACAAATTTTCATGACTTGAATGAAAGTTTTCAAGTCATATATGGTTCATAATGTTGCTTTTGTAGTCAAATCAAAGAGTGCAGTGAATCAAACTTGAGAAAAGTGCAAATGAGCTCAATTATTAAATATCGTTGAATGATTTATTTTCTCAGATAATGAATCATATTTTGATAAGTGTTTATGTGATTTGTGAAATTATAATCACTTCATTCTTGTATCTTAAATGGATATTTCACCTATCAATAAGAAAGGAAGATTGATAGGTTAAGAGAGGATAATGGTTGGATGGTTTCAATTGAATCAAATTTTCACTCTTAAAAACATAGTCAAATACAATGCTTTTTAGCCTACATGAACCTATAATTTGTAGTGACCTTTGGTACATTGAGGATAATGGTATGAAATAATAGTCTACAAATATCAATTAGTCCATTCAAGTGTGATGGTGCTCATGATTGGAAGAGAAATAAATATGTGATCCTCATATAATAAATGCTCACCTATATGAACCTCATAGCTCCTCCTAAGGTAATAGCTACAATCTAACTATAGACCTATGGTCTATGGATGGTGATAGTATGAAAACATGATGTCATAGGTATGAGATGAATACATCTAGGTGTAATATGCACTCATGAACCTCCAAAGGAAGTGGAGGACATAAAAATAATAGTCATACATGAATATATGTCTATAAGAAACTTGAGAACTTTGAGTTGTAACTTATAGTCTAACATAGTTAGAAGACCAGACTAAGCTAATGTAAGAGGTAAGTTTGAAAAGAAAAACATGGGTAGTTATGTTGAATGCATTCTCACACTTTTCTAACATGTTTTCATGAGATAATAAAACATAAGTGTTGATAAGTGTTGTCATTGATATTAAGGTTGATGTAATTAATGTTAAGGTGCATCTGGTAATGATGCATGGTGAGTATTAGAGGTATGATCTTGTGTGCTTAATGTGACAACCCATGTAATAAGAGAGAATTTGAAGGAAACCTAATGTCTCTTATATTAAGAGATAATTTGAAGTTAACCTAATAATTCTTCTATTGGTTGTTGTCAAGGTGGTTTTAGTGGTATGAGAGTGTTGTATTATTAATGTTCTTATTTGATAACATCATTGAGGTAAGCATGTTTGAGTACTAATCCTTCAGTACAAGGTGTCTTGAGAAGCCTAGTCATAGCAAGCATAGTCATATCATGAGAATATGCATGGTGAGAATTTAGAGGTATGTGAACACATGAAATTATTTTAGGATCATGTAAGGAATATATTTAATGTGTATAATCATCAAAGGGTGTTTCAAGAATAGTTTTCAAGTTTCAAATTCTCAAGAAACCTAGTCATGGCACTAGTCATAACATGTAAAGTCCTAGTGAAAAGGTCTGAGCATGGTGGCTTGGTGAAATGGATGAATATAGGCATAGGAGGATGTATTATGGTTTATTTATCATGCATGTGAATCATTTGATCATTAATAATAGTCTCAAGGTGAACCTCCATGGGTAGGACCTATAGATCAAGTCTAAAACTAGACCATTTATAGACTCTGCCTGGCCTAATGAGGCATCATGATCTATTGTCAAGGCATATAAAGGATGTATGGAATTATCTAAACATGAGATATTTTTATTTAGTATGTAATTTAAGTGGAGATATCATAAAAATAATTATTAATGTTAGTTTCAAGGTCTCATGTGATTTGCAAGTCAAGGTCTAAACAAGCAAAGAGAGATAATATGGCCTAATGGGGAATAAGGCTATGTTTCCAAGGAAAGTATTGATATATAAGTATTTTTATAGTTATTATATATTTTTAAAATCATGTTCACAATTTTTGAATCAATGATTTGCAAAAAGGGCATAGAAAGTGGTTTTGAGGTCTCTTGAGTACACAGATTGAAGGCATGTAAACCTGAGAAGAAATTTTAGGTGTTCATTAAAATTTGTAACCTATGAATGGTAATTTGATATATTCATGTTATATGGTGAGGTTTACTATCTTAAAATTATAGGAATTATTTTTTTATTAAGGAGGTATGCTTTACAAATGATCGTTAAGAGTGGAAACATGTTTAAAACCTCCTGAAACCCTAGTAAGAACCAAATGTTGAGGATATTGACCAAAAAAGACCATAATGGTCTTAAATTAATATAAAAAATATTGGATCATGTAATAAAATCTCTCAGTCACCTAAAAGTTTGATTGAGTTGTCAGGTGTGTGACTAGACCCTATAAGAAAGTGCACATTTCTTAGAGATTTGCTCTAGCAGTAAAAGTTGACCAAGTCAAAGTTTTAAAATTAATGGAGAATATATATTTGAGACTAATTTTTCATTTAAATTAAGGTTTATATTCAAATTCAATCCATAAATAGTGATAAATAGGTCATCCAAGTTAGCTAATCACTAACAAGCCTAATGTTGGAAATAGTGAGAAATCTAGGTAGTAGTGAGAAGGTGATTAGGGATGCATTATCATGAAATAGATATTAAAAAATTGAATTCATATTTTTTTAAGTAATTTTAATACATTATAATATTTTATATAAGTCTTTTATGTCAATGGTTATAGTGAAAAAGTTTTTCACAAGTTGATTTGTCTGGCTTAGTGAGGTTTATGTATAGTGAGGTTATGAGATTGGTATACAAGACCAATACTAAAATTTGATAATATTATATTTATATATAATAATGATATAATTATATAATAATATAATATAAATACATAATAATTCATTAAATATGTTTATACAGGTGTTGAAGACCATTATCACCATGACTATGCTTTAAGGCAAACTGGGAGTTTTGGGTGAGCAGTTTGAGTATCTATGATCTGAGTTGATGTATATAATGAATATGGTGTTGTTTTTTTTTAAATTAAAATATTTATAATTATTTTTTAAATATTTTAAGTTATTGAAAGTGGTCAAAACGTTGAAGCCAAAATGGCTCATCTGGTTCTGGTCTAACTATGTACAGTGAGGTCAAATGATTGGTCTGCAAGACCAATATTTGACATTATAACTTGTTATTTTTTTATATTATAGTTGTTTAGAGATGTAAAATAATATATTTAGTGTATAATTTATCATTAAAAGTGTTCTTTCATATAAAGTTGTTCATGACTGGGTTTTAGAGTGTTTTGGCAGTTTTTAGTGGGTTATTTGTAGAGAAGTGTTTGAGTCATTTTGATCTGAGTAGTGAATTATAATAATATTTTGATGAATATTAGGTAATTTATTTTAATCATATATTATTTATTTCCATTTTTTAACTAATTTTTTTAATCTCATGTAGTTCAAGACTGACTTTCTATAGGTTCACAAACCTAATTGTGAATAGTACTAATGGCATGCTTCAAGTGGTGATTTAAGATTTAAAAAAAGTGTCATGGACATAATATGAGATTAGTATGGGTATATTAAAATTTCATATGAATTTTTCCTTCTGTGTGTGGAGTATTAAATTTTTCTAAGGATATCAAAGGGTAACATGCGTTAATGAAGGCCTAATTGATTTAGGTCTCCTTAAGGCCTAAAAGAGGTTTTAGTCCTTCAAGTTGTGGAAAACCTATTATAATTATTGATTTTATGAAATTTTTTATAATACATATTTAAATGGTAATCAAATTTTAAAAGTGTGTATGTCCAACCAAGAATGCATCTTACCTATTGAATGTTGATGAAGTTGTAAATGTCATTAGAGTATTGGGAGAAGAAGTAAAAAAGTCTACATTTTTTCAAAAGTTATTGATATCACTAACTCCTAAGTTTAATTTTTAGGTGTTTGTATTAGAAGAGATGCAAGATTTGGACAAGTTAGAAATGGATGGGCTTCATGTCATATTGACTACCTATGAGATGAGAACAAATGAAGGAAGACCTGATAAGAAGGAAGAAATATTTAAAGATGAGAAGAAGTAAAAATATAAGAATTTAAATGATGATGTATGTTTAGATTTTGATGATGATGAACTAATATCCTTTTTTTCTAAGAAATTGAGGTTTGGATCTAGTAAGTACAAGGGTAAGTTGCCTTTCAAATGTTTCAACTATGGTAAGACTTGTCACTTTGCATCTAAGTGTCCTAACAAGGATAATAATGAACATGATGAAGATCATGGTGAACATCATGGAGATTAAAATAAGGCCCATAAGCCTAAAAAAATAAGAAATATTTCAAGAAGTATGAAGGTAGGAAAGGGTCATTCAATAACAAGAGAAGTTTCAATACCAAAAAGGATAATATCTCATCTAATGTAAGTGAAACAAGCACATCTGAGAGTGATGATGAAAATAATAAATATGAACATGAAAACAATGAAAACTTATTCATGGCTATAGAGATAGACAATGAGGGTTTCTCAAATGGGAAATTCCTTATGGTTGATAAAGAATCATATAAAGAAAAGGCTAATGTGAACCTTGAGGTAGAATTGGTGAGTGGTCTAGAGGAATTGAAGTTCCAAAAAAGGAAAAATCACAAGATAAGATCATTAGTTAAGGAATATGAAGAGTAGATTGGTTTTTCTAAGGATACATTGAGTAACACATCCAAGGACTATAATCAGATCATCAATCAGATTGAAGCATAGATGGAGATAGTCATCACTAGCTTAAAATTTAAATAGGAAGAATGCATCAGGTATGAAACTAAGATGGAATCTTTGAAATTTGATATGGATCAATCATATATAAAGTTTAAGACCTTTATGAAGTTTGAAAAGAACACTGGTGCTCTAGATAACATTATTACTAGTCAAAAGTCTGAAAGTGATAAGATAGGTCTTGGTTTCAAATAAGATCAAATAAAGGTAGCTCAATTCAAGGCAAAGGATAATTAAGACAATAATTTCAACATAAAGAGACCAATAAAATATCCTAATGATATGAGGTATGCTAATTCATTTAATGGTTATTTTTATGCATGCAATCAATTTAATCATAGAGAGAGTGTAGAAGACACTATAAAAATGAATATACATGGGATTATGAAAGGAATAATTATTCAATACATATGTCTAAGGTTTTTTTCTATAGCTATCATAATATGGAACATATTGTAATATTATGTCCTAATAGAGGTAAAAGGCCATCAAGTCAAAGCAATAAGTTTGAATCTCCTAGAGTGAAAGAAAGAAGGAAAATGAATGTATGAAAACCAAAGATAGTAAACGTGAGTCATGATTAGTCTAAAAGCTAAAAAGGACTATTTAGTGTGGTAGAGCATACTTTAGATGAGAAATCAATTCAATAATGTTCATTATTAGCTTAGATTATTGATCACATAGATGATGAAAAGGTCAAGCCTAAAAAATACTAAAAGATGTTCAATCTTGTGAGAGCATGGAGATTTGGGAATCTCCTGAGTTTGAGTTGTTTTAGTGCCCTATGAAACGGGTGACTCCATTAGTCTTCAAGGAGACACACTTCAAGTTAGCAAATACATGGTAGATGATTAGTTTGAGGGGGGGCTATTCAATTTGTTCATAATATCTGAATGTATTTTTAAGTAAGATTAAAAGAGGTAATCAAATAAATATCTATGTTTTTATTAGTTGGTCATTGTGCATGACTTGTGTTGTAAATGGTTTGAGAACTCTATTGATTCTTTTGATAATCCCAAGTTATGAAGACAAAGGGGTAGCTTAGTAGCTCTTATTTTTTTTTTTTTAATTTTTTAAGAATGGTTTCCAAATAAGGTGAATGAGTGTTTTTATAAGTTTAAATTTGTATTACCCTTTGTCATTAATGTGAAAAGGGGAGAAACTTCAAGAAGGGAGTTTGACCAATTTGGGGAAGATAAGAGTGATCAGATTAAAGAATGTTTTGACATCAATGAAAAAGGGGGAGTTTGTTGAGAAGTTTTATCATTGATTTCAAGGTTGATTTTTTTTATGTCAAGGTGCATCTAGTGATTATGAATTATGAGTAGTATTTGAGGTATGAGCTTGTGTGCTTGATGTGACAAGGAAGACATGTGATAAGAGAGAATTGGAAGGTAGCTCTTCTATTGAGATATAATTTAAAGGAATCCTAATGATTATTTTATTTTTTGTTGTCAAGATTATTAAATTTGTATGAGAGTTATTTTTGATGAATTTTATTATTTTATAACATCATTGAGGTAAGCATGTTTGATTACTAGTCCTTGCGTACATAGTGTCTTGAGAAGCCTAATTATAATAAGCATAGTCATATCATGAACATGTTCATGGTGAGAATGAAGAGGTATGACATTAATTGATGAGAATTTAAGGCATGATTTCAAGGTCTATAATCTTAAAAGAGTGTTTCAAGATTAATTTTCAAGTTTCAAGTGTTTGAGAAGCCTAGTCATGAGACTAGTCATGGCATGTAAAGTCCTGGTGAGAAGGTCTGAGCATGGTGGCTTGGTGAAAAGGATGAAAAAATGAATGAGAGTAATTATTAGGTTACTTTAACATGTATTTGAATAATTATATAATTCATAAGAGTCTCAAAGAGAGCCTACAGGGGTAGGATGTACAAATCAAGTATATAACTAGACCATTTTTAGACTCTACCTAGCCTAATGAGGCATCATGATTTATTGTCAAGGAATATGAAGGATGTGTAGAACTATCTAATAATAATATATATTTATTGAGTATGTAAGTGAAGTGGATAACACATGGAAAGAAGCATGAAGGTCAGTTTTAAGGCCTCATGTGATTTGCAGGTCAAGGTCTAAGCAAACAAAGAGAGATAGTGTGGCCTAATGGGGTATGAGGTTCTATTTCTAAGTAAATTATGTATATATGAGTGTTTTCATATGTATTATATGTTTTTTCAATGATTTTCATAAATTTTTAAGTCATGGTTTGCAGAAAAGGCATGAAAAGTGGTTTTGAGGTCTCTCAAGTACATAGAATGAAGGCATGCAAACCCAAAAAGAAATTTTAGGTGTTCATTGGAACATGTAATATTTTAATATAAATTTTTATATATTAATGGTATATGGTTAAAGGTCCTAGCTCAAAATTCTAGGCATTAGTTTTTAGATTAAGGGTTATGCTTTATGAATGATCATGAAGAGTGAAAATAGGTTTAAACCATCCCTAAACCCTAATAAGGACTTGATGTTGAATATATTAATTAAAAAAACCCATAATTATCTCAAATTAATACAAAAAATATTGGATCATGTAGTAAAATATCCTAGGAACTTCCAAGTGTGATTGAGTTGTTAGGTGTGTGAGTAGACCCTACAAGAAAGTGCACATTTCTCAAAGATTTGTTGTAGCATTCAAAGTTGACAAAGTCAAATTTTGAAAATGAATGGAGGATGGAGGTTGAAAATAATTTTTAATTTAAAATAAGGTATCTATTAAATTTAGATCCCTCAAGATTGCTAAATTGGTCATATAGGTTAGCCAGCCGCTAATAAGCTTAATGGTGGAAACATTGAGAAATCCAAGCAATAATTAGAAGGTGATTAGGGATGTGTTATCATAAAATAGGGATTAAAAAATATAATGGAGATGTTTTTAAATAATTTTAAGACATGATAATATTTTATATATGTTTTTGAGGTTAGTGGTTATAGTGAAGATGTTGCTCACAAGTTGACTTGTCTAGTTTAATGAGGTTTGTGTATAGTGAGGTTATGAGATTGGTCTAAAAGACCAATATTTACATTTAACAATATTATATTTATATCTTAAATGATAAAATTATCTCATAATATCAAATAAATTCATTATAAGTCATTGAATATGTATACACAGGTGTTGAATATCATTGTCACCATGATTGTTCTCTAAGGTAAACTAGTAGTTCTGGGTAAGCAAGTTGTACTGTCGAGTTTGAGGATTTATGTTCTAATTTGATGTATATAATTCATATGGTGTTGTTTTTTGTGAATTTAAATTATTTATAATTATTTTATAAAGATCATAAGTTATTGAAAGTGGTTGAAACATTGAAGCCAAAATGGCTTGTCTAGTTATGGTCTGACTATGTATAGTGAGGTCAAAAGATTGGTTTGCAAGACAAATATTTGACATTAGACCTTCTAATTTTTATATAAAATAGTGGTATATAGATTCAAAATAATATTTTTAAATTATTAGTGATCATGGAAAGTGTTCTTGTAGATTTTGAAAATTAAGTTGTTCACAACTTGATTTTGGAGTGTTCTGACAATTCTGAGTGGGTTATTTACAGAGAAGTGTTTGAATCATTTTTATTTGAGTAGTGAAGTATAAATATGGTGATGAATATCAGTTAATTTATTATAATCATATATGATTTATTTACATTAATATTTAACTAATTTATGTTTAATGTCCTAAATTTCAAGACTAATTTTATGTAGTTTCACAAACCTAATTGTGAACAATACTAATGCCATGCTTCAAGTGGTGATTGGAGATAAAAAGTGTCATGGACATAAGATGAGATTAATATGGGTATATTTGTGTTTCATGGGTATATGTTTGGTTTATTAAAGTGTTATAATGAGATCAAGGGGTAACGTGTGCTAATGAAGACCCAATTGACTTAGGTCTCCTTAAGGCCTAAAAGAGATTTTGGTCCTTCAAGTTGTGGATGACCTATTTTAATTATTTATTCATGTATGAAAATTTTATAAGACATATTTAAAGGATATTTAAAAATTTTAAGTGTGTATGGATGACCAAGAGGGATATGATCAAGAGGCTTGTATAAATATAAGGTAATTTTAGGCCTAATGTGGTGAAAAAGAGTGTGTAGAGGGAAAGCGAATGAAATAGTTTATTAGTAAGCATAAGTAGGTAATGTAGATCATATAAAGATAATATATAAAGTATGATTAATATTTTATAGAGGTTATGTGTATGAAAACTAAGGTCATATGACCTAATCAAGTCAAGAAGAGGGCTAGTTGAGCAAAAAAACTTAGAAGGCAATATGAGAGGAATAAGAGGGTGAAGAGATAAAGAGGTGGTCATCATAAGTTGGTTGAGAAACAAGGTTTTATAAATGTGATAAAAATAATTAGGTGTCTAAGTTATTTTTGAATCATCTAAGTGGTTGGTGCCTCCTTGCAAGTTGGTGCTTGTTAAAGCCTAATAGAGTTGGTGTTTAGTTAGTTGGGATTAGTGATCCATGTGAAGTTACTTCTTCACTAAATTTTGTGTTTGTATTATAGGAATACAGTCCATTTTTATATATCATTTTCTTCCCCTTGAAGATTTTCCACATATGTGATGTGTTCATTTGTTTAATGCTTATGTGGATAGGTGCATATGATTCCTAGATCTATATGTTTTCTTGGATGGTTCATGATTACTAAAGTAAAATTGATAAGGAAGTTTTACAATAATGATTCACCCCCCCCAACCCCCCCCCCCCCCCCCCCCCCTTAGTAATTTTATTTCAATAATAATGAAATAGGTCAAAGACTAGTTTTCAAATGACACACTCAGCTTGTTTAAAACCCTCCACAGTTAAGTTATAGAAGCTAGTTTTGAAAAGCAAGCATGTTGAAGGCTCTATGAATAAGATCAAACATTGAAATTAGGTGCAAAAAGTCCTAATAACCTAATAAATCTATGAATAATCTCAATTTATCTAGGTGAATAGGAGAGATTCCCTCTATTTTATATTAGATATAGGGCACTCCTTGAATAAGGTAACCTATATATTTGGTATGTAAGTAGTGAAATGGATAAAGGGGAGACTATTGAATGATTTTTTATGTTGTGTGAGCTTGGATTAAATATTAAAAGGTGTTAGAAGACCCCACATTCATAGGAAACCTTTAGGAGGGTCATGACACACATAAAGTATAATTAGGCCTAAGCCCTCATGGCCTCAAACCTGATTTATATGGCTAAATGAACTTTATAAACCATGTGAGCACCTTTAATATAAAGTTTAAGATATATTAGATCCATTGATTTGCATAAAAACATTCAAAGTTGGTCAATTTTACCTTGATTCCCATTAAGCCTACCCAAAATTTATTGTGAGAGTTTGAGGGCCATGATATTTCACTCATACCTATAAAAAAATTCATGAGACCTAAATAAATTTGGGAGAGTTTAAGGGAGTCTTATACCCCAAATTTGTGAAATTGGTTCTAAGGTTGGACATCAAGATTTTACGAACAATCTTTAATAGTCCAAACCTCCTAAAACCCTTGTTTAAACTTAATGGGAAATATATGGTGGGAAATACTTCCAAAATGGTTCAAGTTTCCATGAAACTAATTATAAATTATCTATCACTCTCTTAGACTCCATGATATACACTTTGTCCATACTGTCATACGTATGGACTAGTCCAATGTTATGTTTCTTATAGGATTCGATATGTTTCATAGGTATAAAGGAGAATATAAATGTAATATACATTAAGGGATGTATTCATATACTTTCCCTATATTATAAAAATCATTTCCCACCATGGTTATGCATGAAGAGTCCTCTACTAGCTCATTCATCACAAGCAGTCTAAATAGACAGAGAGAAGGAAAAAGTGACTACTTAGTGAGATGGTGATGAAGGTGACTTAGAATATATTGAGGTATATTTTATATAAAAAAGGAAAAATATACCTTAAATAGGTTTCATAAATCCTCTATAATGTATTTATTGTACAAACTACATGTCATTTTGGGTGAAAAATGTGAAGGTAGACCTAGAGGACTAATGATGAATGACTACAGGTAGGGAATGATAGGTGATAAGGATAAATGCATCAATTATGAAGGAATATATGAAATCTTGACCTATTTTATATATTATAATTTCATATAATATGTGTAATTTTTTTCTATGGTAGTTTTTGACAATCAAGTGCAATCTTCATCATCATGAAGGCACTTTCAAAGCAAGATAATGAAGGGTCTATGTAAACTTGAGGAAGGTGATATTTTTGATATTAAAACATGTATATGATAGATTATTGACTTATTTTCCACTTCATTCCATGGAATTTTAACTTTTTTATTAATTTTGACACTTTGTCTTGTGACCTTTCATCTTCACTTCTTCTTTCTCTTCTCATATGTCTATATGTTCAAGCCTTTTTGGCTTTGTAATGGATCCATAATTATTATGGTGAAGACTTGATAGTTTTATAACCTTATTTTACTTTGAATAAAGTTTTATAAGTTTATTTAATTCTCTAAAATATCTTTTCTAAGTGTATTAAGTGGTTTATGTGGTTGAAAAGTGATGAATATGCTCTCCTTGGTTCTATTTCTACTCTTGCATGTTTGTGTGAGTGATATCTCTTTTACCAAGTTTCATAAAGTGTATTATTTTTTAAATGTGTCTTAAAGTGTGAGAATAAATAGTAGTGTCTTGTATCGAACCTTATTTTCACCCACCTCTAGATGTGCATAACAATCTACCTCTATGAGAAACACTTATGCTAGAAAGACATAGAGTTAGGATCAGTTTGGCAATCTTCTTTCTTTGTGTAGAGGTAAAATGTGTTCTATGGAGTAATATTTGGTGTATCACCTCATTAACATAGGTTTATTTTATTTTTCCTTCTTCCATTTTCACACCTAATAGTGATTAGATTAGTGTAGTGTGAGTATTAAAGATAAATCAAGGGAGATGTCCATTTCAAAATTAGAGATCTATCTCTTGTAGTGGATTATATATGAAGAGAGATAGTTTCATATTGTTTTAAACTTGAGAAGGTCTACTTGAATTCTCTAGGGTGAAATTTTAGGCTAATTTTTTTTTCATGGAACATATTGATCATCAACATGTATAAATTATTATGATTAATAATGGTTCTAGTGAGAATGTATGCACCATTAAATTACATACAAATTTATGATACATACATGATTATTTATTACCTTAAACTTAAATGATAAAATAGATTTATGGGAAGACACAAGTTTTTGGTGACTTTTATTTACCTCTTTAGGTTGGTCCATCACATGTGACTACAAAATTTTTAGTTATACCACATATGATAGTCTTTGATATGTTATTGTTATGACCTTGGATTCATAAATTACATGTGTTACTTTCCACAGTGCATGGTTATCTTAATTATATTCATGCGAATAGGGTAATTATAGTTTCTGAGATTTCATATGATAATCATTTGAAACAAGTAAAGTTTTTTCCATGAAACTTGATTATAAAACCTGCTAAGGTTAATCATGAATGAAAGTGTAAGAAAAAATATATCATGTTTCCTAGGAATCCTATACTTGAGAGGCCTTTTCATTATAGACCTATAGTGGACTCTTCGATATCTACATGTACACTTCCATGGCCTAGCCCATTACCTACATTAGAGAAATTGTTTTTAAATGGGTAAAAAGACCCAATATTAAACTAAGGAAATTAAATATCATCATAAAATGGTTTCCAAAAACCCCTACACATTATAAAAATAATTAATGACCACTAAGTCTTATGATACATACAAAAAGTTTTACATATTATACACATTCTTTGGCACATATGCAAGATCGTTGGTAGATTGAATAGATTATGACACCACATTCAAAGAATAGAACAACCTATGATCATTCATTATATGTGATAATCAAATAATAATTTATTT
The DNA here is from genome assembly GCA_037957365.1 of Torreya grandis. NCBI lineage: Eukaryota > Viridiplantae > Streptophyta > Pinopsida > Cupressales > Taxaceae > Torreya > Torreya grandis. Next base: position 2,233,764 of record JARHVA010002311.1, read on the forward strand.
TAAACATTAAAAAAAATATAAAAACATTTGAATAACTAAAAAAATCCAAAAATATTTAACATTACGCATGTTTTCCAAATTTCTCATAGGTTGTTTATTTTATGTTAATAGATAACATATAATTTATAACAGCATATGCATTTCATGGGTACTTGAGTGTGATACAATCATAGATTATACCCATGATACTAAAGCATACAATATGTAAGACATTTCTTTTTCTAGCGTGATACACTATGTTGGGGGCATATTGATTTTATATGATCACAATTGATATAGGTTCTATTGTTCTATGATCATTCTACTTTCTCTTATTGATCTTACATATCTTAAAAATTCTTATTGTCATGTTTCTATATTACATAATGTATTTTATATGTTATTTTAAGTGAGATTTTACTAACACATGTGTGTATGGACTAGTATGACATGTATATGCTAGTTGCTTATATTTCATGACTTTATCTATTTACATTATTACTTAAGTGTGCTTTAATTTCTTGTGGAAAATTTAAATATGTTCCTTGATTTTTGGCCACATTTCCCCAAGTTTTACTTATTTATTGAATGTGTATATATTTGCATATGTCCTTCACTTTAGTGTTCAAAATTTGAGCATGCCCCTTGTTTGTGGTCTCCTTGGACCCATTTTTTCATGACATTTGAGTACTCTTACATGTGTCCTGGATTGTTTATTAAAATTGTTATATTATATACATTTCCTTGATTCATATCATGCCTATTAGGGATTATTATTTATGCATACTTAGAGATTCATTCATATACCTTCTTCAACATGACACTACTATATTATTATTTACTATATGATTTAAATAGATAAAACATAGTTACCTTATCCTTTTGAGATAAGGTAAATATCATTTTTCATTCCTCTTACATAAAAAGGTGGAGAATATTAGTGGGGGTATGTCATAGAGACATGAATCCACATACATACCTTTGATAGAATAGGTAGACTTTGATTCTTCTTACATAGTTTACATGATTAATATATGCACTTGGGACACAATTATATGATTTTGGCAAAAAATTGGGACACAATTTTTTGGATCTGGGATAATATTATACAAATTTTATAGAGCGGAGGTTCCATTTTTTTTTATATAATTAAATTTGAGACATATTATATGTGTAAATAGACCAATTTATAGATACAATTTTAGATTATACACACATTTATGTACCAACCTTACCAAGATGCAATTTTTAACTCTTA
>JARHVA010002311.1:2240000-2287500 GCA_037957365.1 Torreya grandis
TGGGTTCAAAATTGGCCTATGCATAGATCAAAACTAGAATTGGATATATTAGTTCTCTTTCATTTAATGTGTAATATAATTTACAAGTGATTGAAAGTTATGTATTGAATAACCTTGATGTTATTATATAGGAACATATTTGAAATATTTTCATTAACTAACATTGATAAAAGTGTAGGAGGCATAATATGAAACTTATAAAATTTGAAAAATAATTGTTAGAGTGTGGGAGACAAGGTTGAAATAGTGGACAAATCCAAGCTACAACCTTATTCGACCTAGTGTAATTTTTTCCTAGAAGACTAGAGACTATTACAACTTGGATGATACGAATATATAATAAGAATAGGTATGTCTAAATGATTTTTTGAGTGATTTCAAGATAGTGAGTGGAATATTAAAATATCTCATAGGTATTTCGAGTTAATAGAAATGAAAATATACCAAACAAGGTAAGGATGTCAAGATTAAAAATTCTAAATAAATTAATGATAAAATTTATTTGTATACACTGTCCACAAGTCAATATCCTAGTTAAGGCCACAAAGAAAACACTAAAGTCAATCTTAATTAAATTTTAAAAGATTAAAAAATAAATTGGAACCTTCAACTCTATTCCTATCTTATGGGCCGATACATTGAGTATTTGTATGCCTATGGGAGAACCCTATATTACCTTGTATTTAGAGATAAATAAAGTATACCTCTTGAGGTATAAATTAATAGCATTTATGTTTCTCTTAGGGTATTCATAAAAATGAAGAGTATATAAAAATATGTAAAATTAAATTAGAAGGCCTAAAAGAACACCAGGTTATGGCCACACAAAATTATATTACTTACATGGATTGTATGTGCCAAAAATATAATATAAATGTTCATGAATGACCCATTCAAGTAGGAGACCTTGTCCCAAGGCTTACTAATAGAATATATAAGAATAAATAAGAAGTTAAAAATTTGAGGAATAATTGGTTAGGCCTTGCTCCATATCTGGTGACATAAGATTTTTAAAATAGAGCCTTTTAGTGATGAATCATAGAGGGTAGGGAGTTTAGTGAATATGTGAACTCTTTTCACCTTAAATGTTTTTCATATAGCTCTTTCATTTCACTTTATCCTATATATGTTAATAAAAACTCCATGTTTTATGTTTTTATGCAATTCATTTAATTTTTTTGGTGATTATTTAGCTATGAGTTTACCTAGAAAAACATTCAAATTTACCATATCATCTAATTATACTCACCCTAATTCCCTTTTAAAAACTATCTTAAAATTATCATAAGAGTTTTCTCTTAGATATTACAAGTGCACTGCACTTTATTCTCATGAATATTCTTTTCAAGCTTAGAAACTTTAGTCTAAAGCCTAGTCTATAATCTTATCCATGATAGAATCCCCTTTTATTATTTTATTTAAGAAAACATAGTGTCATGCTCAAACCAGTTAAATGTATTCACCTATCTTGGTCATTGGTGATGAGAACTTGCATCTTACTAGTTTCATGAGGCCAAAATTTAGGGATAAGAAAAAGCCCATTAAAAATATAGATTTTAGACACTACATAAACTCCAACTTATGTAAATCAAAAATAAATTATACATCTTCTCCCTTCACTGATCCTTGGTGTTAAGCCTTAACATCTTACTTGTTTCATGAATTGAGAATTGGGTATAAATTCCATTACTCTCCTAAATTAGCATTTGGTGATCATCCCATACATCTTATTAGTCATGTGAGACTAATTAAAGGGATAAAAAAGAAAAGAAAGAGAAAATTAATCTAAAAAGTGTTCAAGAAGTAATAAAAATTCACAAAAATATTCTCTAGATGTCTATGTTAAAATAAGAATCTCATCGCTCTTATCAACTCTATAATAGTTAGACATCTCTCGATCAAAGTCTATATTAAGTTGATGAACAAAGTGAAAAAAAATGCTAAAATAAAAGATAGAGATAACAATAAATAATGAGCTTACATTTTTGTGTATAAAGATTAAAAAATTAAGGTGCATGTTTCCATAATTAAAACCTACAAAGAACTTAGGAGCATGCAAATAAAAATGTTAGAGATTATAAAATAAACTAGAGACCAATAGTAGTATTACTAGAGCATAACAAACAATCAAATAAATATAAATGAATAAAAAGGAGGAGAAATAAACTCTAATAAACATTATCAAAAGCAAATAAAAGTACATCTTGTAGAAAAAAATACTACATTAAAAAGAGGAAAAATACGTAGAATAAATATAAGGCATAATAAGGTAAAACACCTTAACAATACTAAATTTAATAAAATGATTTTAATTAATAAAAACTAGAATGAATTCAAACAAAGTAATAATTCTTGAAAGTATCCAGAATAACCTATGATAATAACGAGTTAAAAGGTTAAAAAAACATGTTATAAAAGGGATGGATTTAAAAAAATTGATATTCCTCCAAGAAAGGTCTCCAAATGATGTTAGGAGACAAAAAAACACTTGATTTTACCTCTAAATCTAGAAAAAAAATCAAAGATCAACATTATAAACTATTAGCTCTAATACGATGACATAAATGTTTCCAAATATAGAATTAAACATTGAATGAGTAATTAAATTTAAGGAACAATGTCATCTTGAAGCAAGCACAAACCATAAAGTTGAGATAAATGTGACAAGTGGGGAAACTATCATATGGATTAAAACCCCACACTAGTATTGAAATCTTGCATCTAGAATCACCAATTACAATAACATAAATAAGCTAAGAGAATAACTATCTTATGCCAAGAGAGTATCAATGATGCAAGAGCAAGACTATATCAATAATAGTGTTGTGAGGGTGTATTATCAATTCAAAAAGAAAGGGATAATATATCTCATTATAAAGGGTAATAGAGGAAAATAGATACAATTATAAGCTTCAGTATGTGTGCCATATGTCCCTAATCCTCTTAAAAGTGTGGAGGATGTGTGTTCCATGTGGGGGCAAAGGAGTTACATGCATGTAAATTTAAATCCAATAAATGTAATAGAGAGGTGAGTGACACCACAAAAGGCTAGCATAAAATGCATTTATAAATCTAATAAATGTACACACACACATAAGACTTAGGATAAGACTATAAACCTATAGTAAGGACCCAAATTAAGGTTAATTATCCAACATTATAAGCCTAGTGAGAAGTATAACCATTCCCTTTGGTTTTAAGTATTAGGCCAACCTATTATTCCTTGTGAAATTTTAATATGTAGTTTTTCACTTCCACTATCTCATATCTCACATTTCTTATTTATTTACTTGTTGACAAATTGAATGTCATTTTTTGTGTAAATAAATTTCCCTAAATAGATCCTTGAGATATCCATTAACACATTTTTAGTTATGTAACCATCTATCATTACATTTGGATACATTTTGTTATTAAATTTCAAAATTATAATCATGTCCATAAATTTTATCAAAATAAGAGATACATACCATTTCATCACATTTATAGCATCTAAGGTGCATAAATTGAAAATCATACATTACATTGTAATAATAGTGTAAGATGCTAGATTATGATCACATAAAATTGGGACAATATATTTGTGTGTGTGTGTGTGTGTGTGTGTGTGTGTGTGTGTGTGTGTGTGTGTGTGTGTGTGTGTGTGTGTGTGTGTGTGTGTGTGTGTGTGTGTGTGTGTGTGTGTGTGTGTGTGTGTGTGTGTGTGTGTGTGTGTGTGTGTGTGTGTGTGTGTGTGTGTGTGTGTGTGTGTGTGTGCGTGCGTGTGTGTGTGTGTGTGTGCGTGTGCGTGCATGTGCGTGTGTGTGTGTGTGTGTTAATTTTTTCATGTATCAATGTATTAGTAAAATATCCTCTATAGAGGGTAAGTGTGTCTTATAATCCCAAAAAAATATACATTCCCTAGTTATAGATCACCCTTGATGTTGATATCCTCTATAGGTTGGGTTTATAAGACTCATACTCCTCTAATAAAGACCCGATGCGGAGTGGAGAGATGTCTAAATATTACTCTTATGTTTTTACCTACTCATACTAACCTAGGATATTATCCTTCATAACATCTATCCATCGGACAAGGCCTTTCCACATCTCATGACAAAAATATCACTAAGGTTATTCACTTGATACTATAAGGCTAACACTCTCACCTATAAATTGGAATTATCCACTCATTATTTCATGAGATCCTAATCTCCATGGTATTTTGGGTAAAGTGGTGTGCTATCTCATACCTATATGGTAACCTACATTAGTGAGGATATGATCATAAGTAATCCTAGTACCTAAGTCAAATAAATTCACTAGAGTATTTTTGATAATGTGCATCCACCTTTTTGTTGAATCTACACACACAAATATACATCAAATATCTAGTTATATAATCAAACAAAAAATAAATAAACTATAAAGTAATATTTTAAAGGAAAATGAAAAATAAATAACACATTGTCTTTCTTGGGTCCCCTCTTTCTATCTAGGGTATGAGTACTTGTTCAAGCACATCTTGGTCTCCTACTCTCCTAGCACTATATCCTATCTAATATGGGATTGGTCACCTCCCTCGCCTCCATGGTCACCTCCCCTTATATCCACTACTTACTAGAACTTCTATGTGTTGATATATAATGGTGACTATGGTGTTCATTATGGCTAATGTTAATACTATGGTGGATGTTGATCACTCAATGGTGGTTCAACTTATGAAACACCCCCTCCTCTTATCATTGGTTACTATCCATAATATACTCCTTTTTACCTCCTCTTTTCTAGTATAGTAATGGAATTCCTTAATGCTGGAGACTATTATAATAGTCTCCCAAGTTATGACTCTCTGATTTCCCATTCCCTATATAAACTACTTAGGGATAATTATATTGGCCATATATTATATCCCATATTATTGGGAAACCCTCTCAATAAGCTAGACCTATATCTATAACCTCCTATCCCACACATGTCATGCACTCTCACAGGTTAAAATAACAACCACCTAATTTACTCACTACCTTGTCATCCCTTGATACAACATGACCATCATATTTTATTTCTATCAATATCCTCCTAGTTGTGGCTCATCCCTCAAGGGTTTCATGACTATCCATATAGAGGCCCTAATGGTCCCTAATAAAGGTATTATGCACTCATATACCTAGCACATGATAAATGTCAATGATAGATTGAAAAATACCTCAATTGAACAATCATATAGAGGTCCCTATAGGTTTGAGATAATACATCCTAAGCTAATTTTAAAATCAATATCATATCCTCTATGATCCTAAATATGGAAGCCCAACTATATAGAAGTCAATTCATACATGTATTCATATAAAATGTGAAAATTGGTAGCTTGAGTGTGGGTTATGACACCTAATCCATAGGTTTATATTACATACTCTCATTACCCTTCTAAGCATCTTTTTATTGATTCATAACCATCTATAGCCTTCCAAATAGTTATTCCACCCCAAGAAGCATTTATAGTGACGATTCCACCCCCTAGATCTTATTCCTTTAGGACTATAGTACCCATCTTGGACTATAGCACTAGACCCTAGGGTGTCTATTTCTAGCACTCATGTCTAAGTGCATTTTTAACTCTAATGGTCTGTTCTTTTTGGTTCCTATCCTCCTTCCCTTTAGACTAACACAAATGCATTTAACCCATGACTAATATATCCATATAAAATCCCATTCGAAGTTCATTTATAAGGTATTGGAAATTATTAAAAAGCAAGCAAGAAGACAAGAAGAACCATTAAGGAAATATTCTTTATTCTTTACATGCAACTAACTAATACTACTATAAGCTTATTCAAATCCTTACACCAGTCCCTAACCATCTCAAGCACATCTAGTTTAGCATTTTTCATCTTCATACACACCATTACACAAAGCACATCAAGTGGGAGAACTACATATGGCTTGATCCTTCTTCAAAGTATTGGTATGCAGGCAACATGCCCACACAAGGATTTTGGATACATGTTCAGTGCATCTTACACACACTAACCCCCCTATTTTCCAAAGTTTGTCAAAGCATAATGAAATATAAGGTTTGAATACTAAATCAGCTCTACAAGGTGTTCTATGGACATACAATAGTTGAAATTTCACAAATAGGTTCACACAGACATAGTGAACAAAATCCAGAAAGCTTATATCTCCTAGACAATAGTGGTAGAAGAGGACTATATCACTGGACCCCAACGTGTCCTATTTTAGTGCTCTTATTATTTCACAAAATGAAGGCTATATCTTTATTTTTGATAGCGTCTCAGTCCTACATAGTGAATTCTAGACTCTATCTCAGTCGTATCAGTTTGTTTCCAACTAAGTCTTATTTTTTCTCCCTTATTACTATTTTTAAAAAGGTGAAATTACAATCAAATTATAAAAATCAGTAGATTAATTATTTCCATATTATTTACTAATTTTATTAACTCAAACCCTTAACTAAATTAGGAATAATATTCCAATATTCCCAAAAAAGTTAAATCATTTGGTGAATCTGACTTCATTTATGCATAAAACCCCTAGAAACCTTAGGGTAAATTTCCTACTAATTTTTCCTATATTTTTCTAAATTTTTACTTGTATAATAAAATAAAAAATTAGAATTAATTTTTAAAAAAAAATTAGTAATTTTAAAATAATTTGTCTTTCAAACCCTAGTTGCCCATACTAGGTCTCGATATTTTCCAAATATTTTTCTAATTTTTCACTTACATATTTAATTAAAAAATTTGCATCAAATTTTAAATTTCCTTAGTAATTTTAAATATAATTTCATTAAAAACCCTAGTTTCATGTAATAACTCCTATTTTCTTCTCGAGGTATCACTTTACATGTTTGTGAGCTTTATATTCTTTTTATCCATTTTCCAGTTTGTTGTTTTTAGGACTTTACATTTACTATATTTAGTAATTTCCTTCCATAGCACCTTACTTATTATAAATTATTACAAAAAATTCAATCAATTTTCAATTTGTTTTCCTACCTAAATAATGACCCAATACACTAGTTTTGATGAAATTAATAAAAGGGAACTTCAATAACTTTTAACTAAAAACCTTGACATGCAAGATGACATAGTTAAAATACTTCAAGAGGAATAACAAGAAGTGAAAAATGGTTAATATTCTCAAACCATAGAGAAATATTTGCACATGACACTATGGGGGCAACTATGTCACCTGCCTCTATGCCACCACTAGCTACAACTAGTATATCTTTGTCTCTTAATGTGGTGGCCTTGTGAAAGAAATAAGATATCTTCAATATAAGGTGGTACATCTTGAGTAAGGTGCCTCTAGACCTATACAAGCTTTGGATTCTTTTTCTCTACTACATACACCATTGGCACATCATATTACTTCTACACCTTTGCCATAAGGTTTTATTCAACCTGAGCTTACTCTATATGATGGCAAGGGTGATTCAAAGACATATTTGAGATATTTTCATGAAACATGCTTATAATATGTGCCAAATGACTAGTTACTTGCCAAGTTATTTATATGGATTATTAAGGATTATGCTTTATAATGGTCTATAATCTACCAAATAAGTTGATCAATGCATTCAATTTTTTAGCTAACATGTTCCTAGTTCATTTTAGCATTAACATTGGTGATAAGGTTTCATATGCCCAAGTTGTAAAATAGAAACAAAGGTCAAATGAGCATCTCATAGATTATGTTCATTGATATAATACTATCTTGGCTAAGATGACTATCCCCATGGCTGATAAAGAGTTACAAAATCTATTCAAATAGAGTCTTTTACTAGCTTTGTATGAGTCAATAATGTTCAAAAGTTTCTCTTCCTTCACTAAGATATGTCATACACTAAAGGAAAGGGAAGTTAAGCTAATTTTAATGGGAAAACTCAAGTACACAAGTATATCAGAAACAACAAACAAGAGTAATAGAAAAGTACCATACAAAGTCAAGGAAAATGATAACAAAATTCAAAATCAACCTAAATGCAGTTTATGATCCCCATCAACATGCGGTTTTATCAACACCTCCTTGGTAAACCTTTACCAATCTACCAGCTCCTCCAATTAGAGTTTTGAAACAATTTTTGAAATGTAATATCATATCTCTCCCCCTTATTTAGGAAGTTGATCCAACAAAGCATCTTCCATGGGGATATGATCAATAGGCATTTTGTGAGTTTCATAGGGCATACAACAAATAGATGCATTAGTTTGAAACACAATATATGGGACGTGATAAATGGAAATGTTATTGATATTGGCACTTCAATTGAGCCTCCTCAAGTAAAGCAAACATAGGAAAAAAACTTTGGAAATATTCTTAGATCCTTTTTATAAACATTAAAAACAAGAGATAGGGGACACATCAGGGGTTCACCATGCATATCATTCACATCCCTCACCAAATACATACAAGGCACCTTCATTTGAATTACATACTTTGAGCAACATGATTGGTGTATATAATTCTAGAGTTCTAGATAGACCTTCCATCCCCTTCTAAGAGTAGGAGATAGTTGATGATGATTCAAACTATCGTGCACTTTTATCAAAGCCTATATTCATAATCATCCTATTAATAATGTTCTCATATACAATGGATCCATCATGAATATGTGTACTATGACATTATTTTAGCATTTTGGATATTTAAAGTAGGATATTTCACTGATGGACATAGTTATCAATGGATTTAGTGGGCACATATAGAGTTCATTGGGTGAGATTGTACTTCATATATAAGTTGGTCCAACACATGTGGCCACACCATTTACTATTGTTCCCAGTGTAAGAGTTTTTGATATGTTACTCAGTTGACCATGGATTCAAAAACTTTGAGTAGTACCTTATAAAGTTCATAGATGTGTGAAATTCATTCATGTTAAATAGGTTTATATAGTTGGTGGAGTTCATATGAGTTTCCACTCCCCAATTTAGAGCCATCTTCTACTTTGTAGTCAATAGTTTTAGGTCCACCACCAGTTTTAGTTTTTCCACCAATTTTAGTTCTTCTACTAGTTTACATTCAGACACAGTTAAGGCCTCCATCGCCAGTATAGAGAGTTCATACACTTACATAGAAGTCTCTTTTAGAGTAACCATATTTTTAAAATTCTAGATAGCTTCTAGCCATAATATTCAAAACTAGGGTAGTATCATTCAGGTCTCATACCTCTACACATAAAGCACATGTTTAGATATATTCTATTACTACCATATGGGTCCCTAATAGCCTTATAGTTTCATCCACTTCTCAGAGTTATAGGAGGACCCCATAATTGGTTTCTAATTTATATATTTTAGAGAACTTATAACATAAATAACTTTTAGAGCCACAATCTCAACCTTTCCATCATGCTTCACAATCATGCATGATCCCTCTCCTTGATACAGGACACCATGATAGGGAGTCTTGCATAAGACTCATCGATTAGTATCATTTCTTTTTTGTATTACTTTTACATAATTTTCTTATGCTTGATGGTACATAAATTATTTCAAAAATCCAAAAATATTCAAGTATTCCAAAATACTCTAAAAACATTCAAATAATTTCAAAATACAAAAACATTCAAATAATTCAAAAACATCAAAAATATTTTGATTGTATGCATTATCCATGCTTTACATTTCTACAATGCTAGACTCACATTTATTACTATATTCTATTGTTTATAAATTTATCTACATTACCATTATTCACTTGATCTTCTTTGAGTGTATGCAGTGATATCTATATCCTTGATCGCTTCACTCTACCCATTGAGGGGGCATCCTACTTCATACATTTGAGACATACATCGATATATCTACCCACTGGAGGCATCATATACATGACTAAACCATCCAAGTTATGTCATTCCTACACTACACACTCTAGTTATCATGATTATGTACACTGCTTACTAGCTTACACATATTAATCTATCAACATTCACTAGTATATATCACTTGTGTATTTATTAGCATATCTCTAGTCTTGTAATCCATGTTTTGCATAATTTCACTTCTTTCTTTGATTAGTTAGATGCAATAATATTTCCATCTTTTACATGTTTTTCCTTTCTTACTTTGAGTAGCTAGATGTGATTGAATTTCTCATTTTCTTTTTTATCTCCTATATGTGCCTTAGGACATTTGCCAATGTCCTTCACTTGTATTCTCCTACGTGCATATGGCCCTTGCACCAACCTTGATTGTTTTTAATTATGTGTATGTGGAATTTGAACATGCCTTATATGTTTGATTTCTATTTTGAGTGACATGTGCCCATGTCCCTTTTTTACTTGGCCCCTTGTCCACTCTTATATGCTTCTTGCTTCTTGCTTTGTGTGTTTTTTGCTTGATTAATTTTCAACTATTTTACAATGCCATGACCCACATCATGAATTATCTTGCTTTCTTGGATACCATGATGGAAATCATGCTCCATCCCTCCTTTCGAACTAATAATTAACTAGACTTCCAATTTTAATTCAGTACATTACACATGCTATTACATTGTTATATCTATCTAGGCATATCCCTATTGATCTAATAATATCCATTACAAACACTGCTATATCTTGAGATATCTTATCAATTATCATTTCTATATCATGTTTTTTGTAGCATAACACACTTGTAGTTATATTTATTATGAGGGAAGTCATTACATGGTCTTCATTCTTAACCTTAGAAGAGGGGAAAACAAACAAGGGTTTTACCATAGAGATCAAAGCTCCTAATAGTCAAAAAAGAAGTTTTTAAAACAACCAAAATAACAACCAAACTTCAAACCAGGTAGAATAAACCAAGCATATAGTGATAATTATAGAAAAATCATCAAAATTAGCCTAGGACAATAGCACCAAGATTGGACTACAAAATTAAACAGTAGGGTGTCCATTTTTGGTGCTCTTATCCAATTAGCAAAAAAACCAAACTTTCCAAAAATAAGCAAAAAATAAAGTTCAACTATAATTTTTCACATTCAAACCAATTTTGATACAAAACTTTTAGTATAGTTTTTTTCTCAAAGAATCCAAATATAGGGGCATCATGCATAGCATGATGGCTCTCGCTTCTAGTTTTAGATAAGGAAGTTGGTATAACTTCCAAATTAGAATCCATGTTTCACACACTGATGATTGAGGCAATGTGTGTAGTAAATTTGGCTTCTTTTATTTCCAAGTTTAGTACATTATCCATGCATTTCTAGTAGTTATGTGCCTTATTCCATCTATAGGTGGTTGGCATCATTTTGGAGTGGATTTCATACAAGCCTAACCTCCACATTTTGGAGTGTCTTTAATATAAGCCTAGTGCCCAATTTTGGAGTGGATTTCATACAAGCCTAATCTCCACCTTCAAAATGGCCAAGAGTGGCCTAGATTCTAACATACATTCAATTATCCATGCCATATTGTCAGATTACAAAGCATTCATGGGATTCATGAGCCATTTCATACAACACACATTTCATACCAATATTAGTTCATAGCTTCACTTCACAGGGCAATGATGGAGCCAAAAGACTAGCTAGCCTTTGTATTCTTGATCCAACTATCTAGAGGGATTAGACACATAGTCCAAACATTAATTGACACATGCATGATCACATAGCTTCACATAGTAGGTAATGATGAAGCCAAAGGTCCACCTTTTGTATTATTGAGCCACTCTCAGGGAATTGAGCACTTAGCTCCATTCATGATATTAATTTTGGTAAAGCACATACCCATCATATGTATCACATCTAACATCACTTAACATCACAATAGGTTTTATATTGGTTCATGTACCTATTGAGGTGTATTCAATTCTTTCTCTTCCTCTCTCTCTTACCCAACTTTTTACATTCTTATTTTAGATATAGCATATATAGTAAGAACCGATCTACTTTTTTTTATCTTAAAAATTCACACTTCATAGTATGCTCTCTCTATGCACACCCAACATCACATAGCTTCATGGACTTCACCCTTGTAGGTAAGTTTAGGTACACTTATTATTTTTCCTTTATTTTAGTATTTTGATTTGATACATCACTAGAATAAATGGGGGTAAATGTAGTCATATAAAATGTGAAAATTAGTAGCTTGAGTGTAGCTTATGACACCCAATGTATAGGTCCATCTTACATGCTCTCATGACCCTTATAAGCATCTTTTCACTGATTTCTAGTCATCCATAGCCTTCCAGATAGTGATTCCTCCTCCTCCAAGTAGCATTTATAGTGAATATTCCATCCCCCTAGGTCTCATTCCTTCAATAATATAGCTCCCAACTTGGACTATAGCACCAAACCTTAGGACATCCATTTTTATAACTCACATCTAAGTGAATTTTTACCTTTAACGATCAATTATTTATGGTTTATATCCTCTTTCTTGTTTCCTAACATGAATATATTTGACCCATGACCAATAGATCCATATAAAATCCCATTCAAAGTTCATTTAGAAGGGGTTGGAAATTATTACAAAGAAAGCAAGAATATAATCAAAACCACTAAGGCAATCTTCCCTATTCTTTGAATATAACTAACCAATACTACTACAAGATTATTCAAATCCTTACACCAATCCCTAACCACCTCAAAAACATCTAGTTTAACATTTTTCATCTTCATACACACTATTTCATAAAGCACACCAAGTGGGAGAACTACATATGGATTGATCCCTTTTTAGAGTATTGGCATGTAGGTAGCATGCCCATATAAGGGGTTTAGATACACATTCAATGTATCTTACACAAACTAACCCCCCCCCCTTATTTTCCAATTTTTTTTGAAGCATAATGGATTCTAGGGTTTTAAGACTAAATCAACTCTACAAGGAGTTCTATGGACATCCAATAGTTAAAATTTCATAGGTAGGCTCACATAGACATAATAAACAAAACCCAAAAAGCTTAGATATCCTAGATAATAGTAGCAAAAGAGGACTATAGCATTAGACCCCAAGGTGTCATATTTTGGTGCTCCTATCCTTTCAAAAAATGAAGGCCAGATCCTGATTTACAATAGTGTCCCAATCATGCATAGTGAATTCTAGAATTTGTCTCAATCATATCAATATGTTTCTAGCTAAGTCTTACTTTCTCTCCCTTATTACTATTTTTAGAAAGGTTAAAATTAAAATAAAATTATATGAATTAGTAGCTTAATTATTTCCATATTATTTACTATTTTAATTAACTCAGACCCTTAATTAAATTAGGAATAATACTCTAATATTACTAAAAAAGTTAAAATCAATACCCTTGTTCACTAGATAAGAGGTAACGATCCTTATTATTTTATTTCATAGGTTCAAGATCACTACCTACTCAAACCATGTTAGTCTCAACCCCTTTTATCACCCACATCAAGTACATCTCTACCCCTAAAGAATTGGGACCAAATCTAGGCCTCACCTCTATCCATGGCATTTTTCATATTCACCATCTTGCCTATAGAAAATAATCATAATATCATTTAGACATCAGTGAGATTGATAGTCCACTCTCCTAGGGGGTTGAAGCATAATATTATGTCCCACTTTTTAGAATAAAGGAGACAACAAAAAAAGAAAATGTGCACATGCCTCAATTTGTATAAGCAATAGAGACTAAACCATAGAAAATGTGAAAATATTGTAAACTAATGAAATGTTGCATTTTAAGTGTTGATTAAATTTATATTAAAAAATAGATTTTCAAATTCCCAAACACAAAATGTGTATGTTTCATGTATATAAAGTTATATTAAGTGCTATATTTATCCTCATAATGATTTCAAAACATAATAATATTTAAATATTTATTGACAATATGTCTTAGAAACATGGACATAATGCATGATCTTTTTTTATAATATTTTAATAAAAATAAAAAATTATTAAATGTTCAATGATCAAGGTAGGAAATATCAACACTTATGACTTTTACTCATGATATATATATATATATATATATATATATATATATATATATATATATATGTCAAGATATACCTATTTTTTCTCCATTGGAATAACGACATTAAAATCAAGTGTAGTGATATTTTTTAAAATTTTAGCTCACAATCTCATATTTTTCTTAGTGCTTAGAAAAGAGGGTAATTTATTTTATAAATAGCTATATTTTAATATATAAATAAAAAACATTAAATATTATTTTAATTAAATAAATATATTATTTTAAATGTTATAAATAAACATATTTACATGTAGAGGCACGTGTTTTTATTTTACTTTTTCATCCTAAATCATGGAATCTGAAGTGGAATCATGACTTTCAACTTTAATGGGTGAGGATTTGATGCCACATGGGGTTTACAAAAAGGGATTTTAACAAAGGGTGTTTGAAAAAATGTGGTTTGTTTAAACCTCCTTTTTTCAAACCCTTAAAAATATTTGATTTTGATTGGATACTTTTTTAAACTTAATAACATGTGTAAGGTAATATCTGAACCCCTTTATTTGAACCCCCATTTTTCAAAAACCCTTTGTTCAAACCCCATTTATTCAAATCCCATCTAAAATTTAACATGGAATTTAGAACAAAGAGGGTTTATTCAAACCATGTTAGAACAAAGGGGGTTTATTCGAACCCCATTTTTAATTTTTGGATTTGGCTGCCAAATGGGACTCACTTATTTTATTTAACCCTGGGGCTTATGAAAATCAAAAATTGTTCTGGTCAACATCATATTATGTGAATAGGTCATAAATTAACCGAATCACTAGGGTAATAGTCCCCACCTACATGATGTTAAATATCCCAGCTCTATTTAAAACACCCACCTCATTAAATCTTAACAATATTAAGAGCCTTAGAAGTCACTCCTACTCATTTGCCCAACTATAAATTATGTAAATGCTCTTAAAAATAGAATGAATGACCCAAATTAGTCCTATATACTATAAAAATTCCCCAGAACTTTAATCTTCATCTTGTGGTGAAACTACTAATTAATTTAGTTGGTGATTATGGAACTATTGTGATAGGTTTCATAATTTATGGTCTTTGTAAACTGGTAGTTACACAAAAAATGTGATGATATGTAACTTCCACATGAGTCTGACATATGTGTAACCATTATGTTTGTTATGAAACTAATAAGTTAGAGGTGTAACCACTAGTTTTCAAAGATTGGAGGTTTCATCAAAATGTCAGTTGTTCTACCAACCATCTATGCCTACCCTAAAACCCCCAAAATTTTTAATAAAATAATAAAAAAATTACATCTCCCTATTCTAAACATCAAAATAATCCCACCCATGCAATATTTATTTAAATAATTAATGGATATGTCATGAATTTGCATAATAATTTAAAACCTATGACTAAGACATGAGAATCAATATAACTCACCTATGCTTGCATGACACCCATTGTTGTTAGTACACCCATCATCTTCTAATTTCCATCTTTGATTCAACTACTCTGTCAGACAATTATATCATAGGGATCTAGAGATAAAATTATAAAATAAATAAATAACTCCTAAATTAGGCAAGTTTTCAATTTGTAGTTTAATTTACTAGCCATTACATTTTAACACAAATTGAAGTTTTTGAAATTTTATTTCTAAAACCACATTTTATCATGTATTATAATGTATTTTGAGTTTTTATCCCTAAATTATCCTAGATCAAACAAAAGTATGTATATTTTAATGTTTTTTTCTTTTTAATTTTATTTCAAAGTATGCCATTACTCAACATTGAGCTCAATCAACTAATGGGATGATTTAGGTAGTATTATCACTCCTACATACATAATAACACTTGTATATATTTTGATTAATTTTTATATACTTTAATTTTACATAAAACTACACTTAGTTTCTATTTATTAAACACAAGTCAAAGGGTGTCTCAGTTGTCTTCATTATGCCACATAGGTAAGTGAGGTAAGTTTATTATCCCTCCTTTTCTTTTAGTGTGCCACTACTTGGGAAAGATACCTCACCAAATCAAGATGATGCATCTCTCCAAGGGGTAAATATGTACACCCCAAATTTTTACATGGTGCAATATTTCATAAAAATATGATGATGATGCAATCATCCCAACTAAAACATGCTCAGACCTAGTCCTCTCTCTCTTCTATTTTATCTATTTCTTCTCTTTTTTAAAATTTATTTTTCATATTGAGTATTTATTACTTTAATTTAATAAACTTTTAAACCAATGAAAACCCAATATGATAATTACATAACTGTCATGATAGTTCTATAAACCACCCTAATGGTTTGTAAAAACACTGATTTTCCTCAACCATTTTGGTTATTTTTGAAAAACTACCTTCATATAGTGATGATTCTATCATTTTTAAAGTTTTTTTAAAAATTGGTTTCAAAGAATTGATTTTTGATAGATTTTTCATTTTTTTAGTTGCATTTTTTTATTTTTTCTTCAGTTCACCTTCCTGATTTTGCAATACACTTTTAATCTTGATTATTTTGATATCAATCACTTCAAACTTAACTCAAAAAATATTCTAGTCAATTTTTAGTTAACTCCATGTCACAAACATCTTATTCTTCCTTATAAGTATTTTTATTCTATTTAATTTTTGGTTCCAAAAGTTACATCAAAGATTGAAGCTTATAATTTTTCATAAAGCCATAGTCAACATTATATTGTTTTAAATAACTTAACCTCAATTTTTAGCAATATTTTAGAATTTATACAAGTTGGAGAAGGACCTCATGAGTTTGCAACCATTTCATTATTTTTCATGATCAACCATCCATAGTTTATCTTTTTTTCCTCTAGATTGTGTTTTTGCATCCATTTACTTTGTATGTCCTTTATTGGAGAGTTTTAAGGTCATAATTGAGAAATATATAAATGATAGCTACCTGAGGATTGGATATTAATATCAACTACTTTTTCTCCTTCACTTGATATCTACATTGGTAAGGTTGGAGGATTTATTTATTTTTTGTTTTATTTATTTTTTCATTATATTATTTTATCATTCATTATAATATTTTACATTTGAAAAGACTTATTCTTAAAAAATTCAAAAACAAATTGTTTCTTCTCTTTCTCTTTGCATTAGAAAAGTAATTCTGTCATCTTAATTTCATTCACACATTACAAAACTTAAAGAAAAATTACTATTTAAATTAGATAAATGATAGATAGGTTAATTTTAAAATTAGATACAACCAATCAATAGCATAACACATTCACATTCATATACATAAAAAATACCAAAAAAATTACATGTTTAAAAACTAGAATACCAAAAGGAAAAGTTTTGCATCTAAGATTGTTTTACTTACATGGAAAATTAAGTCATTTTAATTTAGAAATAAAAATTTTAGGCTTGAATTCACCCAATAAAATATAATTATTGTTTCATATAAAGTTCAAAAAACTATTAAAAAAAAAACCCCAAATTACTTGCATATTGCCTTACATACATGAAGTAGATCTTGGAGATTTAGAATTTGCATTGCATATAAATATTATACATTTTAGATATATATTCCCAATTGAATATAAAAGATTAATTTTTTTTTTTAATCCTTTCATTTAATTTACATTGAAAATTAAAAAATAAAATAATTCATTTTAGTGCGCATAGGTGAAATTCTACATTCTCAAAAAAGAGAGAAAAGTAAAAATCAACAACTAAATTGTATTTTTATTAGCATTTAATTCTTAAAATATCAATAAAATAACCAAATATATAAAGATATTTAATTTACTTTATTTACAATAATTTTTATTAGCATTTAATTCTTAAAATATCAATAAAATAACCAAATATATAAAGATATTTAATTTACTTTATTTACAAGAATTTTTATTTTATAAAATAATATAATTTTATTTCCATTTGTAAATCCTTGTCAAAAAATAAAAGCAAGCCCAAATCAAAACCTTATAAAAATGATCACAAGTATAAGTATTGATATAATATAAAATTATAATTTCAAAACAAAAATTACAAAGCACAACAATAAAATAAAAACAATAAATATATCTTCAACCTCAAAACAATCTTATCTCACTCTTGGATGACACGTTGTAAACAAGTCAATCTCCAAAGAGTAGGGACTTTCCCTAAAGAGCCTGCTCCCATATCAGTGAGAAAAATAAAGTGTGATATTAACTCAAAACTTGGAATAGAAATTGTATGTTCCATATTCTCTAAAACCTAACCATCGACCAAATTAACTCTCTTTATGATAAAAACCACCTAATAGAGTCCATAATAGATAAACACATTTGCATCTTAGCATGACAAGCCAAAAACTTTCAGATATAATCCCATTTTTCTTATTTATCCTTGGGTCTAGCCTCATAATATATCATTTACTTTAAAAATGAAAATGATTGGCCATAACCAAACTAATAGAGATGAGAAAATACCAAGGGTTCTTTAACCCAACTTTGTCTAGTTTTTTTTATCTTAGTATCAACTAAGAACTCCATTACCTTATCCTTATCCATTCTGAGGGTTCTTAAAAATCCATAGCTTACAAATTCATAAATTTAAATGAGAAATATGATGTGACTAATCTCTTTTGGTTTCACCATGATTATCATTTTCTAATTTTTATTTGAAACCATGATTGTATAACTCAACCTAATAAAACACCTCTTCTATTCCTTCCCATTCAAATGTCTCAATTACATTAACCCAACCAACAAAACCCCAATACCACTCATCACATTATCCTTTCATCATATATCTCAACCAAACCTCAAAAAGTCAAATAAATGGAGGTTAGTGCTAATGTTATTTTTCACATTTATAGTTTCCTCCGTCACCTCTTTCAAAATTTGATTTCTTGAAATCATCAAAACCTATGGAATAATTTCCAATTATTCACTTATATCCTTTAAAGTATTAAATTATGTTTCTCTTCATATTTGACCAATGTGGATGTTTTTTCATGACTATCATATTGCACCTTGAAATAAAAATTCCAAGGCCTTTAAATAAAAATATGAAAAATATACATGGGCATTATATCACACAGTTATTCATCGTTATATGTAACAATATTAAAAAGCCATACTTTGCTTATTAACCAAAATCTAATGTCTCTTCAATAAGTAGAAACAAAAATAAATTATATGGACTTATATGCATATTTATCTTTAGACCAAGATTATAAAACATCTCTTATGATAAAATATCATATGTAATACCAATATCAATAATTATTTTTCATAATCTACCTCCAAACTTATAAATGGTTTTTATAAAATTTTATCTAGATGAGATTGTTTTCCTATTTCACGTGCTTTAACAACACCCTATTCATCATGAGAGTTTCTCCAATTTTTGGATTATCTATATTATGAATAAAATAAAAAAAATTCCTCATCTGCTTATGTGATTTTAAAGCTTGCCCTAGTTATCTTACCACCCTCACTATTTATATGTCAATATTCAAATTCTCTATGTCTAGTCTCACCACATCTAAAACATGTTCCATGGAATCCATGACCTATACCTTTTCTATAGCATCATCTACCTCTAAAATTTTCCTTACATCTTTGAGTATTAGCACTATTACACTATAAATTAATTACCTCACCCTTTAATGTATAATTACCTCTAATCTTCCACTTCCTTATCCACTTCCACACATGAATTTTCCTTTTCCTCTCATTGATCATTTTTTGTATGATAAAATTTCTTTCACATTCAATGCAAACTAATAATATTATTCAATCTAACACAATTTGATCATATAAAATTAATGTTTAATTACAATGTTCAACCCATTTACATACCCATAGATATCATCAACGTCATATTTAACGTGATCCACTCTAATGGTAAGTTTATATAACTCTTTAATGTAATCATGTAGACTCATCTCCATTAGTCAAAAGTTTTGAAGCTTATTTAACAAACTCATGTTATAATCTATAGGAATGAATTTAAACTTTAATTTTATGATGAATCTATTTAAAATCTTAATCTTATCTTTTCATTTATGAAATATTTTATCTTGAATATGCTCCCATAATAAAGATGTGTAACCTTTCAAATTTGGGTCTTTGAGCTTAAAAATCTTATGATTTTTCTTACTCTCATACTTGCCTAATATAGATTTTTAGTAAATGAGATATTCAAGACTAAAAATTATAGGATAACATCTAGTGTCCAACTTTGGTTTACTAATAATTTTTATAACTAATCGCAAGAATCAATTTTCAAGTTTATCAACCACTTATTTTGTGACTAGTTCTCAAGTGCTTATTTTTTAACTTTAACATCACTTGTATCATCCATTACCATAAAATATTCACAAAACATTATCTCCATATCTTTTAATTGGGATTACATATCTCTCATTCATCCTACTATATCTATAAGTCTTGGCACTCTATCCACTCATGACATTCCTATATTCAAACCACATAAACCTTCTCTTTATGCCATTTCCTTATATATCAATGATATTATACACATTATATTTTAAAATATTTCTATAAAATGTCTACATTTAATTTATACCCACACTAGAAAATGTGGAAAGCAAGACTAATCTAAAAGGATTAAAACCTTTATTTGATACCAAATGATATAATCATGGTTATTAGTATCATTAATAGATTCATTATTACCACACAACCTTTAGAATACATAATGGAATAGGTAAATAAATGAAAAAATACTCAGATATTTATTGAATTTAGTTTTAAGATTTACAATGCATATACACACCTAAAAATTTATCACAAACAAGATGTAATAGAACACTATATCAATAGATCTCTATTTGCTAGTTCGTAGCCTTTGTAAGTATATATTCATATTCAGTCAACTAAAACTACTATGATATATGATTATATAATCCCATGAACCTCTCCTCTTTTATTAAAAGTATACAAGAGTGAGTATATAGGTTCCCCACCAACCTAGTTACATTAAGTGATTAAAACCCCCAAATAACACTAAATGTTTAACATAGTCATAATGATAAGACATCAAAATAGAACATCTTACATAGCAACAAAAATTTATGAAATAAAACACATCACATCTAATGTGTCATCATATTTAGGTATTTTTAATGATACCGATCCAATAATAAATCGTTATACAAATGATAATTAGAACCTTTTCCACCTATTAGATCACTATGACCATTAAATAGTTCCATAAGTGATGGATTTTAGTTGATAGGTAAAATAATATCCAATTAACATACTTTCTAACTAAAAAACTATAATTAAATTACTTCACCAATAAATAAAGAGAAAAATTAAGTAGATGCAACAAACATGGACATTGGGGGAGATGGTGGAGATAATGGGTACTGAAGTTTACCAACCCATCCTTCCAAGGCAGGAGGAGGGATCCCAAAGAGTGTTTTAATAAGCATCTAATGTATCATATTAATTTATTTTAGGAGATATTTATATATCTATGCATGGAAATTTTTCATGTGGGGGAGGACCCCATCCTCCAATGTCACCATCATAAGATGGGGAAGAGATACCCAACCCTTGCTATCACCTTTAGATCTGGAAGAGGATAAGACCAATGAGGTAGTGACCAATGAGTAAAATGAATCTTGTGTCTTTTTGTGAGTGTGGTATTTTTTGACCACTTTTTTTAATTTTCTTGAGGTGTCTTTGCCCTCGGTGTGATTATTCTCATGGCGTGTGACTATTCCACTAGCTTTTTTTGTATGATTATCATTATACCATATCTTGTTTGATTAATATATAGGCACTCTTAAATCAAAAAATTACTTCACCAATAAATTATAATAACAACAATAGACCATAATTTTAATTAAAAAATAGAATACATGAGTAAATTACAAACCACTTTGAGAGGAAAACCTACAATACCTTATAATAAGAATAAAATTAACATGAAGATCAAGTACTAATGA
Source organism: Torreya grandis (assembly GCA_037957365.1). NCBI lineage: Eukaryota > Viridiplantae > Streptophyta > Pinopsida > Cupressales > Taxaceae > Torreya > Torreya grandis. The sequence continues at coordinate 2,261,865 of JARHVA010002311.1, forward strand.
ATACCTCCTATTACTTACTTAATGGTTACTCCATAGGCTGACCTAACTAATAAAATGATCTCATGGAGAAATTTAATATTATAAGGAAGGGGTTATATAAGCCATAAGCCAACTACACATATCACAACACATGTTATTGGCTAAGGGCATAAAATGCCCCTTCCATTCAAAATAATGTTACCAATAATGTTAAAAAAATTGGATATTATTGAATAATATATTCATTCTCTTAAATTTCCTCTTCATGTTTCATATTATTCTACTTTATTAAATAATCTTTAATTTCTCTTATTCTCACCCTTTTAGAACGTGTCTAAAGGATTGCCTCAGTTTCTATAATACATATGCCTTATCCATCTAGTTTTAGTAATTCAGTATGGGTAGAATATATATATATATATATATATATATATATATATATATATATATATATATATAATTAAATTATTTAGGAAAGATACATGAAATATTGGATTTATGTGAGTGTAAATGGGTAGATAAAACTTTTATACAACACTACCAATTATTTTCATGATCTTATAAAGGTCATAATACTTTAGAGAATGTTTTCCATTATTTTATTATTAATCCAAATAAATATACTTATATGTATATAATAAAAAAATACCCAATAACATATGTAAAAATTCCTCTCACTATAGTGTTTATATGCTTACTACTTCATTATATTTTGTGTCATTGTCAAATTCTCTCTCAGACTAGCTAGTATCTCATGTTGATGCTGGTTTTTCAATAGCTTGAACATAGGGCTAAAAACTCAAGGATTAAGTGATGGATGGGGGATGATAACCATAAAAAAAACACAAATGGATACATCTTAGAAGAGGTGTGGAAGGAAGTATTATACCACCATTCAACTGATGATAACCAATGAACCCACCATTATTGTTTATTAGATGCAAAGCAAAGAAGACACCCTTCTATGAATTTATTGACCAAGTCTATTCTCCCATTAGATTGAGAATGATATGATGATATATTATCCAATTTAGTACCCAAACATGAGAATAAATTATTCCAAAAATTACTATTAAATTTGTGATCAAGATCACTTAAAATGATCTTGGAAGTACCATGAAACTTCTAAACTATATATAGAAAATAAACAACTATAGTATTAGCTAAAAATGCTTGTGATAAGGAGTAAAAATTAGCATATGATTTGATCCTATCGATAATTACCATGATGTAATTTTTACCTTCAAACCTTAGAAACCCTATAATGAAATCCATAGAAACATTCTCTAACCTTTAGCTAGGGATAGACAAAGACTATAGAAGACTTGTTGCCTTAATAATCCTCCCTTGTTATGTTGACACACCATGCATTTATATATATATATACACCTTGAGTACTTTAAAAAAAATTATTTTTAATTCTATGATAGATTTTCAAAAACCACCAGGGCCACCCTATTGGAGATGAATGAATTCCCTAAAGGATACTATGTTTGAGGATAAAATAATTACATAAGTATAATTTGTCTTTATAGCATAATGCATTCATCAATTATTACATAATTATAATTTATCCTTTTAACCTACTCAAATGCTTTAAATTAGTTTCCAAATTAATCAAATGACCAATTTAATTCATTCTTACCCAATTCCAACTTATTAAGGCTAACCTTGCACACTAATTTTTCCAACTAATACCAATCCCTTGTCAGTGTGATATCTCAAGAAGTGTAGCTCAAATTTATAAACTATTTTTTTGCATGTGGGACTTAACTTGAATGTGCAACACCACATATTAGTTAAACCAATATTATGATCACTTTCAAATATAAAAATGACCAAAATTATATCACTATAATTTAAATATCACTATATAAAACATTTATCCAATTACACATTCAATTATCAATAAATATAATATCCAAACTGCAAACAACATAATAAATACTAATTAACACTATTATATTTGATTATTACCACTTTTGGTTACATACCCTCACTATAGTCTCATCTCTCTTACCAAAAGTGGGGACAAATATACATAGATTGATTTAGAAATACATAGTTTCATACAAATTCAGATACATAGGTATACACAGATATACAATCCACTCAAATACAACTATTTAGATATAACATATATTTAGATACACAAATATTTAGATTCACATGTTCTTAGACATATATATACACATGTTTACAAAAATATTCATATTTATAGGTTCTTAGACATACAAATACACATGTTTACATCAGAATTTAGATATATAGACACACATGTCTACATAGATACTTAGATTCATATTTTTTCCTAATATACAAACACATAGATTTACATAGTTATTCAAACATATAGTCTACATGTGTGTGTGTGTGTGTGTGTGTGTGTGTGTGTGTGTGTGTGTGTGTGTGTGTGTGTGTGTGTGTGTGTGTGTGTGTGTGTGTGTGTGTGTGTGTGTGTGTGTGTGTGTGTGAGTGTGTGTGTGTGTGTGTGTGTGTGTGTGTGTGTGTGTGTGTGTGTGTGTGTGTGTGTGTGTGTGTGTGTGTGTGTGTGTGTGTGTGTGTGTGTGTGTGTGTGTGTGTGTGTGTGTGTGTGTGTGTGTGTGTGTGTGTGTGTGTGTAGATATGTAATATTGACTCAGGTATTCTAGTTTACTTAGATATTTAGATACATAACTATATTACTTAGATATCTAGATTAGGTGGCTTGATGTAAAGTACATGTCCTTGGTCCCCATTTTCATATTATCAATTTATGTTTAATATCATCACCTATATTACCACTAGTATCATCACTAGGTTTTCACCAATTTAGGTCATAGGATAGTCTACGATGGTTGATCCATAAAATTCCACCATACCCAATTCACATACATAAATTAGACTAAATATCAAAGTGGGGGCAAGTGAGCCTTATTTCTCCACACATTTAGTTTTAATATGCATATTCAATCTAGATATCAGAGTGGGGGAAAGTGATCATTATTTCTCCACACATTCAATTTACATATCATATTCAGTAGAGGGGGAATACACACCATTTATTTCCTCTTTACATATTTTAATATTGTTCCTATCCACTTATCTAGACAAAAAGTGGACCAAATCCATATCACATTCACATAGGTAAGTACAGGTACATGTTCCTCATTTTCTTTTACTCTAGTACTTCTATTTCATTGAATTATTATAATAAAAGGGGGGAAAATGTAAACACCCTAGTATATTCAAATAATAAAAAGTACTATGTCTTTTGTTGATCTTTAACATGAAGGTCTTAGTGATGATTATAGCCCTTGTTCACATGGTAATTTTATTTTTTTAAATCTATCTTATGTCTTATTTTTCTTATTTGAAACACTCCCAGTATTCAAAATCACATTTTCCCATTCATAGGAGTACCTATCATGTATTTATTGATTTTATCTCTATTTTAAGCCTCAAGACATAGGCATCACTTTTAGGATAGTAACACCACATAGAGCTAGTGTCTAATTATGGATTTAGTGTTTGATATGCCTTTTCTACTATTTTTGAGTCCTAACCCCTCCATGAGCCTTATGATTATTATCCCTCATATATGACTTATCAACCAATGAACAAGGAATTATATTTAAAAAAATACTTCTATATAAAGAGCCTCACAAGGCATTTTACATCTAACACTGACTATTTTGGAACATAATTTCATAAAATTAATCAATAATATAACTCAATACTTTTCATAATACTCATTCATCACACCTATACATTGCATGCTTGATCAAATAAGGGCCTGAGTGAAATTTATTCTAGTATACTACACAAGTTGATGGTGCAAGTTCCCTAATGGAAAACTACATGCAACATAAGACCCCTATAATTGGGGTTAATGTAGGCAAGACTAGAACAATAGGGGTTCTACTCTATGTGATCATAATATCCCATAACCTAGTAATTCCTTTCCTTTTTGCATTTTATATACTTATTTGGAACCTTGGCATATTTCAAACCCTAGGATATCTCATGTTGAAAACTTGGCATATTTTCAAACCCTAGTGTTATAAAAAATATAGAAAAACTTAAAAAATGTGACAATGTTAAATTTTCACATGTATTTGTATCTACCTAGAAATAATTACTAAACCATGTCAATATCGAGTATGCTATAAAAATGACTAGCTAAAAAAATATGCCTCCTGACTGAAACATCAAATCAATCATGAAGCTACTATAAATGATTAAATATAAAATAATTTGACATAAAAACCTAATAATTTAATGATTAAACATAAACAAGTTGGCCAACACCATAAAATAGGTAGATGGTAAGGCTCATTAGATAAGAAACTTAGGATGACCAATACAATAAATTTAAAAAAAGATGGGTTTAAAATTTCAACATTAATAAAGAGGAAAATGGAAAGAAAGTATGGATGAGGAAAGAAATAGGTAGCCAATGTTTTGACCTAATACTTTATAAATCAAGTTATGTAGTTTTGATGTGTACAACATAAAGGAAATATGAAATATTTATAAGACAAGGATAAAATGTATGAAGGATTTTTCTTGATCATTTAGGAAAAAAATTAGGCAAAAAATTAATAAAGTGTGAATGTGTTAGACACACTAAGTAAAACTAGAGAATAATTTTAAAAAGGAAACAAACATGAGGGTGTTGAAGATTTTTCCACTTGATTGGTTCAGGAATAATATTAAGAAATATATTATTTTATTTTCTAGATTACCATTAAAAGATGTTTTTGAAAGAAATAATTAAATATTTATTATAATAAGGTTTCATATGATTATAAAACTATATTCTATATATGTTATCCCTATGGTAAAGTATTATTGTTTTTTTAAATGGTATTTTACCAAGAACATGTGTAAGACAAATCATACATGGCAAATAACAAAAATTGAAAATGTTAGTATATCATCTAACCATAAAGAAACATAATCCCAATTAAGGAACAATAATACAACACCAAGAATACTCTAATGATAACAAGTCATAAAGACAAAAACACATATCATCTTTACTCATAGGAAAAATATAATACAATTATTAACAAATTTCACAAAAAACACTACCACATTAGAAAAATTACTAAAATAACATGTTTTCATCATCATGTATGACTTCCTTTGAATTTTTAATTATTTTTCATCAAAGGAAACTATTTAGATATCAAAATCATAAAATTACTCTATGTTTTAATCCTTGAAACCCTAACTCAAGGTTTTCTCTTATTACTCTTACTTGGCATCTAAAAATTGTCCAACTTGTTAGGATATATAAAATGATAGGCTAAGGTAATTATATATATATATATATATATATATATATATATATATATATATATATATATATATTGGGAATAATTTGACCCATTATAGCTATTTTGTATTGGGATCTCCTTTGTCAACTATTGTGCCATCTTTATTATGTAAAGGAATATTCTATTTCTACAAAATTATATCCTTGTCCAACCTAGATTGGTCATCTACAATTTGTAGTATCCTATTTGTATGCTTTCTATTTGTAAACACTTCATTCATTGTGTTTCTTTCTCATATGATTATTTTAATCTTGTGTATATATTTTTATATCACACACAATGTTTATCATCCTTCATGTGAAACATACTTATTTCTATGTGCTTGATATTAAAGATACATATTACAAGTATATAAGATACTTTGGCATGCATAACTCATATGTTATGTCTTGGATAGTCTTTAAATTTTTAGATTAATTGCATTTCAAAGGTGAATAATTAGTTATGCTAAATTTATTTTGTGTCATTAGAAAATTTTACACTTTATTATGTCATGGCATGTTCTCATTCACATAATCAAAACCTTAAAAAATTTATATTTTTGATTAATTTTCTACTTGATTCCAAAAATCAATACCTAAATATATATTAGGTAGTAACTCTTTATCATCCACCAAAAAAATATTTTTTAATTCTCCATTTTTTGGATATCTAGCATAAATATTTAATATGTCTTAGCCCAAGTTTGTTTTCTACATATACATCAGACACCATAACTTCTTCTTATGTCATTTTCATTTGAAGATTTATAATTAAATCATAAAACTCTATATGCTTCTTGTTCATATCCATATTAAATTTGGAATATCCCTTGAACTTCCAATCACATTATACATTGTATTTTTTAGTGTACATTTGTATCATTAATTTTTTATGTGTGGTTTTATCTTCTTTATTATGAACATTTACGTATTATTGCACATATCCAAATAATTAAAACATATTATTTCATTATATTTCATTCAATAAAATATTATTTACTTTTCCTACCAACCAATCAAGATGATCATCAAATGATTACTTTAGTTCCTTTAATCTCTCTACCTAATATATTATTTAATAGATTTTTTTAGATAAGATCCATGTGCAATAGGAATGTAATGGCCATTCCAATATTCTATAATAAAGTATTGTCACTAATATACTAAACCTCTTACACATGTGGTCACTCTATTTCCACTAACTTTATTAATCTATTAACTACTTATTCATATTTATTAATATTTTATTTTTTCTACTTCAACTCATCTTTCACATATTGAGGTTCCTTATATGCAATTAGACCCATTTTTATCATTTTCATAGATAGTTTTATCGAATCTAAACCAAAATCATTTTTTTATTAATTATTATGGGGTTAACCAGCATAACACCTTCCTATTCCTCATATTGTCCCTTATCCTTAACCTTTTTCTTCTCAGGGACATAGAATTACAAATATTGAATATAATTATTAAAGATAGTACTTGTTTTTTCATACACGTTATCTATCAAATTCTCATGTTTAATCATCCGTAAAGATAATTTATAAGATGATAGATGGAATACCATACTCTTATCCATTTTAGAATATTCTCTTATAACTTCCAGCACTTCATTATATTTTTGATACTCTTAATACACATTATCGCCTTCAATGTTATTAAATCTTGTGTGCATCCCCTTTCTTCTCTATTTTTGGGTTTCTCTTATCTAATCCCTAGCCTAAGTGATCAATCCTTAACATTTAATTTATTAAACACCCACTTCTATGTAAAAAATTTATTATATAGTTGTATCTTTATATGAATTTGTACCTACATTTCTTTGTACAACAATTTCTTTTCATAGTGAAATTTAAATTGCTACTAGAAAACTTGAGAACTGAACAAATTTCTCTTATATAATTTTTGAAATATATTATTTTAGGGTTATACTAGTAATAATTGTTTCACATTTTATAGTTTTTTCATCAATTATTAGATTTTAACATTAGTTACTCATAATGGTACTTGACATATAACCCCTATTTGAGTTTTTCCTAGTAGGGATCCCTCCTCAAGCATCTCCTTAAGTAGGGCTTGGTGATGGGGTAACACCTCTTCCTAATGTTCCAAACATATTTATAATATTAATTTTACATGAATATTATTATTAAAATTATAAATTAAATATTATTAACATACCTAATGTTTTTATTTTTTTTTTGTTTACCAAGCAAATATTAGATCCATACCTATATGTGTATTCATTCATCACTTTTTTAATTTAAAAAATGTTAAATGATTATGCTGAATTTTCAATCAAAAGTGGACACTAATTTATACATGTTTTATGGCATATTTTATTTGAATAAATATCAATATTCATTACATACCTAAATACAACTATCATGGTTACACTTAGGTACAAAATTTCTCACTCTATCCATTTACTCTAGTAGTTTAGATTACTAGAATAAAAAGGGGAAATACAGATAATCAAATATGGTATAGGACAATTGACATTGTAATTTTTTACTAAGCCTTAGTATACATTACTTGTGCATATGAAATTGACACTTTATCACACTCTCTCCTAGATAGTTACTTGATTATGGGCCTGTCCTTCAAAAATTTTAGTTATTAGTACATGTGATTTACATAATTTCTTCTTGAACAAATTATTATATTATGTAGAGTAGATCCTAATATCATATCAGTATATCATGTCTCCTAGACACTTTTGACCATAAATAGATGGATATAGTTACTATAACTATATTCTTTGGTTGGAATTATGCATGTGATATTTAATACATATTATAATAGATTCAAACTCTTCCTTTTGGTCAACTTACACATTTCACATGTTGGTTCATAGGTAAATTTCCTATTGAAAGTTTTCATTGATGTCATGTGTTTGAGTATTATAATTAATTTCAATAAGGATCATTAATGTGATAGTCATATTTGATTTCATATGCCTAAGGTAATTCATGTCAAAGGAAGTTTGAGGTCAAGTTTTGGTTCAAAAGAAGATGTCTATGGTAATTTGTATGAGATTCATTGTTTGAGCTTACTAGTGTGGCTTTGAGTGATTCAATGGAGTGTCTTGTGAAGCATAATGAGGTATGGTGAAATGAGTGAATATAATTATGTGAATTTTTTTTAGGTAGTATAATTTTTATGTCTTTTGTGAATATATTTAGAGCTTCATGAGTTCAAAGAGAGAGATTGTCTTCATGTCTTGTGTGTTCAGCAATGCTAGTTCAATGTTGGGTAGTGACCTATATGGTATAAGGAGACTTAGTAAAAGGAGAATTATGGGAGATGTTTTGGATCTTATCTTAGATATATGGAGGTGAGTAGTGATTTATAGAAGGTGTCTTGAAGATCTCAAAGTGGTATAGTACCTAGTAGGTCTATGTGATGGACTAGTTCTTGAGCATGAATATGGCTTATAGATGCATAGTGGTGGTGATATAAATGTGTATGAGATTAAAATTATGAAATTAAATGTTAGATATTGTGATAAATGTGTTGATTCAGTCATATGACTCTTAGAGTGAGCCAAAGGGGTAAGTTCTTCTTTAGTGGTCTTCTCATAGACCTTGTCTTAAGACCCTAGGTGTCATGATGAGGCATCATGATAAGGTCTAGAGGATTTTGAGTTCATGTGAATATTTTTTTAGGTATGAAATTTTATTTTAAGTATTGTAGTTAAGTTTGAGGTATTGATGTGAAGAAGGCATGAAAAGTGGATTTAAGGTCTCTCGAGTGTTAGAATGAGGTTTTATAGACATAAGAAGGATTTTATCATTCTTGTTGGAATGTGTGACTATTGAATGGGAACATTAGATATTTAGAAGAGATTTAAAATGTTCATATTAATTATTTATAAGTATTAGGAGTTGGTTTTAGGGGTAGAGTTTTATGAACAAATGTTAAGAATGGAAAATGGTTTAAACATTTCTAAAACCCTTATCATGAATTCATGTGGAATATATTGATTAAAATGGATCAAAAAGGATTATATTACCTGTTTTTATGATTTTATCATGTATAGGACTCACCCAGGTACCTCTAAGTGGTATTGGTATATTAGATGAGTGAGTGGAAGCTACAAGAAATGCCTTATTTCTTAGATATTTTATATAGTAGGTAGGGTTGATCAATTCAAAGTTTCACAATGGATGGAGATTGAATATTATTAATTATAACTCATAAAAATTTTGGTTTATATTCAAGTTATATAATTCAAATATTATAAACTAGTCATGAAAGGTGGCCTATCGCTAAAAAGGCCTAGTGAGGAAGATAGTGAGAAAACTAGGTAGAAGTGAGAATGAGATTAGTAATGGGTTCATGGATTAGGGATGGATTTAAATACATGGGGTAATTTTTTAATAAATATTACACATCCCCATATTGGTTATATTCTTTTGATCTCAATGTGAATGTTGAAAATATTGTTCACAAGATGACCTATTTAGTAAAGGTGAGACAATGAAGATGTAAGGTTGAGAGATTAGTATTAAAGACAACTATTATCACTAGACCATGATATAATTATGAGTGAGAGTTACATAATTATCTCATATGATCATTATAATGAGTATAGATTCCATAAATTTATCCACACATGTATTGAAAGTCATAATCATCATGACCGATCTTCAAGATAGATTGATAAGTCTTAGTAAGTTAGTGGGAGTGATGATTTGGAGGTTACCTAACATTAGATAAAGAATAAAATTAATATAATATTTATTTTTTAGTACATTATTGTCCTATTAATTTTTATAAAGGCTTGAAAGTTAGTATAAGAGTATTGGAGCATTGTTACTAAAATGGCCTATCTGAGTGAGTTAAAACTGTGTAGTAAGACTTTGTAATGGGTTGAATTATTGAAATAATACCATGATTTTTTTATATATAATATGTATATAAAGGTATAATATTTTATTATTAATATATTTTTAATCATTAAAAATCCCTTTTTTAATGTGGAAATTCAAAAGGCATGTTGACTAGTTTTTTAGGTTTCTAGTAGTTCCAAGTAGTCTTCTAGTAAATATGAGTATGAGGTGATTTGATTAGATTTGAAGATTATAATGAAAATAAAGATTTTATAAGGTTATATAAGGTTACTATAATTTAATTAAGTTTTTTAATTAAATGTTAATATATTGATTTTTATGGTTAAATGATCATGATTAAGTTTTGAAGCTAGTTGGTGGTTTTGAGTGGTCATGTTCTAAAAATGAGTTAGATGATTTAAGCCATATGTTGTAGTGTCTAAATTACATGGTGATTAAAATTAAATAATTTAGGTTATATCCATGTTATTTTTTTTATGGTTTTAGGTAAAAATATTTTATATGCTTTAGTTTTTTAAGATAAACTTTTTGGGTGTGTGAAGACCTAGTTGTGAGTAGTTCTAATGATGAGGTTCAAGTAGTGAATTGGACTAAAATGTGGTATAGACATAAATGTATATTATAAATGATATATTTTATTTATGTATGAATTTTTTAATCCTTGTGTGGAGGCTCAATAATTTTAAATAGGATTAGGTGAAACATGTGTTTTGAGAAGGCCTAATTGCATTAGGTCTCCTTTAGGCCTAATAGTGGTTTTGGTCCTTATGAGTGGTGAATGAACTATGTAGTGGATGTTTCATGTATGAAACATGTTCTCTGACCCATTCTAAGGGTAATACAAGTTTGGATAGGTTTGTGGATGATCAAGGTGTATGAGATCAAAAGACTAGTATAAGAATAAGGCCTAATATGCCTAATTTTATGTGTAGTACATATGAGTCCCATGAAAAAATAAGAGAGTATATTATGAAGGATCATGAGGCCTTGAATACCATAAAAATATGGGATAAATAATATGATGAAAATTTAACCAATTTGGTGTATGTGGTTGTTAAGGTTAGTTAACCTAATAAACCTAGTAAGAGGCATATTGAGCGAGGAAACCTAGACCATTGTTTAAGGGAGATAGAAGAGAGTGAAGAGAAAATGAAGGTGATAATAATTATTTTAGAGAGAAACAAGTGTATAAATGTTATTAGAGGTTCTAGGTGGCTGAGTTGGTGATAATTCACCTAGGGGGTTGGTGTTTCCTTGTAAGTTGGTGCTTGACTAGTGAGGGGTTGGTACCTCACCAAATATTGATTCATTACTTATAGGACTATAGTAAAATATATTTTTAAATTGGTTTTATCCACCATGAGTTTTTCCCATATATCTCTTGAGTTCATATGTTGTATGCTTATTTATACATTGGTTAATGTATATGTTTGAATGAATGCTTTATAAATGATAAGTGAGATTAAATAATTGACTCGAGGCAACTGTCACCTCCCCCCATATCATTGGATGTGATTCCAATAATTGGTATCAAATCATAGTCCTTTTTAACATTCTTAATACCAATAAGGTAATCCTAAAAGAATAAGATAGATAAACAACTAAGGACATAGAATCAAGAGTATATATATGTGGTCAAGGCTCTTGAGGAGAAAACACGTACCTTGAATAATGACATAGACAAAGAGTCCAAATAAGATGAAAATACAATAAAATATCTCAATGATCCATTATATTTTATCAATGCAATTTTAAGGTCAAAGAAACTTGAGTGTGATCAATTGAAGACCGATTTTGGCTCCTTGAAGGTTGAACATGAATAACTCATGGAAAAGATGAGCAAGATTGATAAATAACATGAGAAGTCAACTCAAACCAAGAATAATGTATATCATCCTAATGAAAATAAGAAGGTCAATATGAAGGAAAAATATAAAAAGTCAACTCAAAATAGGTAAATCAATATAACAAGGTATTCTAATTCATTTCATGGTTATTGCTTAAGTTTTTATCAGTTTGGGCATAGAGCAAGGAATTGTAGAATGAGAAGCAATTGGTTAAAAAAGGATTATAATTCACATCATGAAAAATGTGTGAGTAAGGTTATTTTCTTTAGTTTTCAACATGTTGGTCACATTGCAAGTTTATGTAAGATTAGATTGGATAAACCATATAGTCATATCAAGATGATTGATGCCCCTAAAAAGGTATAGAGACCAAAGGTAATTAGTGTTAATCACATTGAAGCTATCATTAAAAATGATTTATTTGTAGCATAATAGGGATTAAATGTGAATAAGTGACAAAATCATTTAGTATCAACATATATTGATGGTGCATTGGAAGAAAAAATGGTAACCAAATAGAATAAGGATGATGTAGACATAAAGCCTAAGGTACCAATAAAAACCAAGAGAATACTAAAGAAAGACAATCAATTTCATAATTTCAAGATGGTTGAGAGAAGCAGACTAGATAATTGGGTGTATCTTAAGTTTAATTTATTCTATATCCCTATGAAGTGGGCTGTCTTTATCTAGACTTCAAGGAGACACTCTTTAGCCAATAAAAAACATGTGAAGGCTTCTATCTTGAGGTGGTTGCTTAAAGAAAGGTATGGACGATTAGTTTAGAGGTACCTCAGGTATATAAATCATCAAATAAGTAACATGGTCTATGAAGAGGAATTAAAGTAGGCATTTTCATTAGTCTTAGTATAGGAAGAGAGAATTTTAAGATAACTAAAAAGTCTAGTTGTTTGCATGATCTAGGTCATGGTTGAGGTTTGCATAGAGGACTACATGATGAGACAATAGGAGTATATTTTAAATGATTTAATATGTTTGAAGGTGTTCCTGAGGTCATTAAAGGAATTCCAAGGTAGTTTATATGGTCAGCTAGTATAGTAGAAGGAAGGTGTTGCTTGGTTTAGGTATGCACCTAGACCTAGTCCTAGACCTTACAAGATCTATTAAAGCATGATGGTAGTTGTGTAAGAATGATTATATTTAATATTGGTGAATAAATTTATTTGGGAGATATGAATTTAAGTAAGGTAGAATGTTGATCATATGGATAATAGTTTATTTATAATAAAGGCATATACCAGAGGTGAAGCATGGAGTTAGGGGGAGATAACTTAGGTATCTTAAGTATAATATGAGATATGGGCATGAATCTTATGAGTAAAGAGTCAAATAATAGTTATTTATTGATTATGTGGTTATGATCTAAGTTTTGATGGTCTAAGGTAGCTGTGTAAAGACTAATTGGTCATATCAATCATCAAAGGTCAAGATGTAGATCTTGTTTGTAGTCAAGTGGTTGAAGAGGTCATATGGATCAATTTAGTTAGAGGTATATTCACTTTAATTGGTATGATTTTAAGGTGTGCATATATTAAGTGGGAGTATGTGTGAGTTGTTTCAAAGGTTCAGGAAGCATGTTTTGTCTAGTATGATTTGAGAGCCCAAATGAGAATAATCATTAATAAGTATGCATGGATAAAGGGGGAGCTTGATGTCTCTGAGAGTGATCAGGTCTAAGGATTAGTGGACTATGTGTGTATGAAATTATGAGAGCATGAAAGACCCTTTCTCATTAATGTCAAAGGGGGAGAAAGTTCTTGATAAAATTGTTCAGCTTAAAAGAGAAGCAACTTGTTGAGAGTAGTATAGTTTGAGAATGATTAGTTCATTTTTAGTTTTCCATTAATGATAAAGGGGGATGTTGTTGAAATTTATCATTGATGTCATGTGTTTGAGTATTATAATTATTTTAAATAAGTATCAGTAAGGTGAGAGTTTTCTTTGATGTCATATGCCTAAGTTCATTGATGTCAAAGGAAGTTTCAGATTAAGTGTTGGTTCACAAGAAGGAGATATTGTCATTGGTATGAGGTTGATTGTTTGAGCTTGCTAGTGTGGCTTTGAGTGATCCGATAGAGTGTCTTGTGAATCATAGTGAGATATTGTGAAATGAGTGAATATAGGCATGTAAATTTGTTTGAGGAAGTGCAAATTTCATGTCTCTGGTGAAGATCTTCAGAGCTTCATGAGTTTATAAAGAGAGATTGTCTTTATGTCTTATGTGTTTAAGAAGTTTAGTTCATTATTAGGTAATGACCTATATGGTATAAGGATACTTGGTCAAAGGAGAATGATGGGAGATTTTTTGGTTCCTATCTTAGATGTATATAGGTGAATAGTGAGCTACAAAAGGTGTATTAAAGATCTTAAAGTGGTATGGTACCTAGTATATCTGTGTGATGGACTAGTTCTTGATCATGAATATAGATTGTAGAGGCTGATGGTGGTGATATAGATGTGTATGATTTTGAAATTGTGTAATTCAATTTTATATATTGTGACAAAGGTGTTGAGTCAATCATATGACTCTTAGAGTAAGCCAAAGGGATAAGTTCTTCTTTAGTAGTCTTATAACAAACCTTGTCCTAAGACCTTAGGTGGCATGATGAGACATCATGATCAGGTTTGGAGGCTTGTGACATCATATGAGAATTTTTTGAGTTATTACATTTGTTTCAAGTATGGTGGTGAAGTTTGAGGTCTTGAGTTGAAGAAGAAAGCATAAAAAGTGGATTTAAGGTCTCTCAAGTGTTAGAATGAGGTGTTACAGACCTAAAAAGGATTTAATCGTGATTATTTGCATGTGCGACTATTGAATGAGAAGCTAAGATATTTGGGAGAGATTTAAAATGGTCCCATAAATTATTTAAAAGTATTAGGAGTTGGTTTTAGTGGTAGAGTTCTATGAACAAATGTTAAGAACAGAAAATAGTCTAAAACCCTCCTAAAAACCTTATAGTGACTTGATATGGAAGATATTGATGAAAATGGATAAAAATAGATTTGATAACCTATTTTGATGACTGTATCATGTAGAGGACTCTCTCAGGTACCTCTAGGTGGCATTGGTCTATCGGATGAGTGAGTGAAAGCTACAAGAAATCCTTTGTTTCTCAAAAAATTTGTATAACAGGTAGGATTAACTGAGTCAAAGTTACATAATTGATGGAGGTTGAAGTTTATGAATTATAATTCATGCCTATGGTGTTTTATGAGTAGGTTATAGACTTAAAATAATCTAAAATAATCATGTAAGTTGGCCTATCTCTAAAAAGGCCTAGTGAGGAAGATAATGAGAAAACTAGGCAGAAGTGAGAATGATATTAGGGATGGGTTGTCATGGATTAGGTATAGATAAAAATGATTTAGGTTATTTTTAAAGACATAAAAAATTTAATTATTTTTTATACTATTTTAAGTTCTATTAAAAAATTTAAAATATTATTCATAAGATGACTTGTCTAGTAAAGGTCAGACAGTGAAGATGTAAAGTTGAGAGATTGGTCTACAAGTCCACTATTGTCACTAGACCATGATATCCTTCTCTTTGAGAGTTACCTAATTAAATAATAGGATAATTATAATGCATCAAGAGTCTATAAAATTATCCACACAAGTAATAAAATTCATAATCACCATGATTGGTCTTCAAGACAGATTGATAAGTCTAAGGAAACTAGTGGGAGTGATGAGTTGGAGGTTCCCTAATGTTAGTTGAAGCATCCAATGCATATAATATTATTGTTTAATACATTATTTTATTATTATTTATTTATAAAGGCTTGAAATTTATTATAATATTATTGGATCATTATTACCAAAATGGCATGTATGAGTGAGTTAAGACTGTGTATAGTAAGGCTTTGTAATGGGTCTATAAGTTGAATTATTGAAATAAAACCATGATTTTTTTGTATATAATAATTATTTAAAGGTATAATATGATTTATTAATATGTTTTTCATCTTTAAAAATCCCTTTGTTAATATGGAAATTCAAAAGGCATGTTGACTGGTTTTTGAGGTTTCTGACAATTTTGAGTAGTCTTCTAGCAAAGATGAGTCTAAGGTGATTTGAATAGATTTGAATAATATAATGCACATAAATATTTTATAAGGTTATATAGTTTTATATTATTTAATTTATATTCATGAAATATTCTTGTATAGATGTTGATGGTCCAATGATCATGATTGGGTTCTACAACTACTTGGTAGTTATGAGTGGTCATGTTGAAAGAATGAGTTAGAGGCTTTAATCCCTAAGTTTAAATGTATAAATCACATGATGATGAACCTAAGTTAATTTAATTTCTATATATGTGATTTATTTTATGGTTTTGAGTAAATTTTGGTTGTAGACATCAATTGTTTAAGATATACTTTTTGGGTGTGTGAAGACCTAGTTGTGAGTAGTTCTAATGATGAAGTTCAAGTAGTGAATTAGACTAACATGTGGTATATAACTAAATGGATATTATTATGGGTTTATTTTATGTATTTATTATATTTTTATCCTTGTGCTAAGGCTCAATAATTTTCAATAGGACTAGGTGAAAAGTCGGTTTTGAGAAGGCCTAATTGTATTAGGTCTCCTTTAAGCCTACTAGTGGTTTTGGTCCTTATGATTGATTATAGACCTATATAATCAATATTTAATGTATTAAACATGTTATCTAACCCATTTTAATGGTAATATAAGTGTGAATATTTTTGTGTGTAGTAGATATTAGTCCCATGAGTGAATAAGAGAGTAGATTGTGAAGGATTAGGAGGTATTTAATACCATAATAATAGGGGAGAGTGAATATGATGAAAATTTAACATAGTTTTTTCATGTGGTTTTCAAGGTAAATTGACCTAATAAGCCTAATAAGAGGTGTATTGAATGAGGAAGCCTAGAAGGTTGTTTGAGAGAGATAGAAGAGAGTGAAGAGATAATAAATGTGATCATAATCATTTCAGAGACAAATATATTTCCAAATGTTATCATAGGTTCTAGGTGGTTTAGTTTTTGTTGAGTGACCTAGGGGGTTGGTGCCTCCTTACAAGTTAGTGATTTTTAAAGGACTAGTTGAGTTGGTGCTTGACTAATGAGGGGTTGGTTCTTCTTGTGGGGTTGGTGCCTCAAAAAATAATTATTAATTATTTATAGGAATGTATTACAAGATATTTTTAAGTGGGTTTTTATCCCCCATGAGGTTTTCCAACATATCTCTTGAGTTCACATGTTTTATGCTTATGTGGATGCTTGTTTATGCATTGGTTGATGTATGTGTTTGAATGAATGATAAGTGAAATTGAATTATTATTTTAAGGGAATTAATTCACCCCCAGTGTTTTTTCTTCCAAAATTTCCAAAATATTTAGTTAAATAATCATATAAATCTTATTCGGATTCCTGTCTATAAACTATCAAGAGGATATCCATTAATCATATGAATATTGAGATGAAATTCCTCAAAGATTCCAAATATAAAAATTATCAAACCCTAGTCTATGTTTTAACACTATTTAAATTTAAAAATCATATTTTTTAAGTGTACAAGTATATACATAAGATTGTATTACATTTTAGTATTATACCGATTAAGCACACACATAGTTAGGTGTGAGAACTATGTCTGGTTTGAACCCTCATCAAAGTATTAGAATGTAGGTAACTCTAAGAAAATCAAAGGTATGTTTTTGTGGTTATATCAATCCATATTATAAAATAAAATTTTAAAAATCTTCAAGTGCATATATGGTTTCAATAAGTAGGAATATGAATCTTAACTTGCATAGAGTTGCAACCTCTAATATCACATAAAATACCTATCTATAAGAAGATGCAATGATTTATGGAGAAATATTATATCAATTATCACATTGATAGATATGGATTAATTAAATTTTATTTGGTTATCATAGGTATATTATCATTACCATAATCTCCTAGTAGGTTCTAACACTTAGTTTCTAGATCCGAGCAACTATAGACCCATTCCAGATCATTGTTAATGATAATATACTATCACAAAAAATTTAAACAACTTCTAGATCATTTTTATTTATATCAAGTGTATTAAACCTATAATACTCTATTATTTAATTTATATCTTATTAATTTAGACATATATTATACAATTTGAATTAGTCTCAACTTTTACCTATTTATGCCAATAAATATAAAATAATATAAAATAAAAACACCCATAATTATAATTTGTTTACACACAAAATATTACCTTTTATAAAAAAGAGTCATTAGATTATAAAATCATATATTTTCTAAGGTATATGTTTTCACAAGGTATTTGTAATTTTTTAGAAGGAAGGTAATTTAAAGAGGTACACCTAGTCTTTAGAGTCCCCAACTATGGATAATTATGTTATAATACTTAGATTTTTATCCTACACCTACATCTCTCATAAATTTCTACTTGAGCCAAGGGGGAGATTGATACACTGAAAAGTCAACCCAAAGTAACTATCCATATCTCTAAATTATTTATTTTATATGCATAGGATAAAGTAGCATGTTATTGTATTCTTGTACATTCTTAGATTCACTTATATTATATTTTATTTAAATTAAATTAATAGTTAAATACCCCTTGGTTATAAAAAATATTTTATATGACTCTTATCTACTTCTTAATTGAATTTTTACTTCCTATGTCGATCCTAGGACATCAAAATTTTATGATTTTTATGATGATAATGTGTCTAGAAGAGATGAGACACAAACATAACATATAATATAGGAGTTAACTATTATTTATACTCTAATAGTAGTTATAGGATGCTTTTATTTATTTATATGAGAGTAGATATGATATATGGTGTGTTTCTTGTCATTCACATTAGCTAAGATTTCTCTATGGTTGAATAATTAAGGTAAAGCAATGTTTTTTATGTAATATTTAGTTAGAGTTAAAAAAATTATTCTAAGGTTGGGAAGAATAATTATTTTCTTGAGGTTGAGTTTTGTTTATTTTAAAGTGATATATAAGAGGATTTTGATATATCTCAAGGGTAAAATTATCTTATTTAAATGTTTCACACTTGACATTTATTTCATGTTGTTTGTAAAATTTATCAAATACTTGATAACATTATATTGATATAGTGTTTTCTCCAGAGCTATGAATAAACAAGAAACTATATACTAAAGTGTGAAGGGAAAGGAAATTTTCATGAGAATGACTCCAATTAGCATGAAACCAAATTTTTTTTGTGTATCATACCATTGGGGTTTTGGTCATGAGGGATAAAATTATTTTTGTTGAGGTTTAGGAAGCTTTCTCCTAACCTCTTCAATGCTAATAGTTTGGTGTCTATTTTTTTATGGTTTGATGGTTAAGGTGGTTAAAAATGACTTCCCATAATTGGTTGAGAAAGAGGTTCATTTTTTAAAAAACATGACATGATTGTAAGAATACTATTCTAATAGTAAAAAATATCATAATAGGTGTCATTAACACCATATTTAGTATCTTTTTTTTTAATGTCTAACAAGCATTTGGGTGTTTTATGTATTGAATAATCTCAAATTTTTGAATGATAAGATAATGTATTTTATCTTTATCAAAGGCTTATTAATAAAGAATGACCTAATGTTTTATTTAAATTTTTATTCTAAATTAGATGCAAAATTATTGAATCCAATGTCTTCATACATATTATGCTCAACTTTAGTAGCTACATATTTACATCACTTGGTGAAATCATGAGTGTGTTCTTGAAATTGATGGAGTTATCTAAGTTATTTTAAATTAAGTCATGATATTGTATTTATTAGATAATTTACCTTATAATTTGGTGATAGATCTATGATTGAGTTGATTGTACATTTTAAAGCATACCTCATTATAGGTTGGGTAGGTAGTTTAATAGTTGGATAAGCATTAAGCTTAAGATAATATTTATATTTATTCCTAAAGGAATTAATATGAAAAGAAATATTATTATATCCATCATATGTGGTGGTTGGAATGCTTCCTAAAATATCTATGCTTGCATTTTGAGGATATGAGGGTTGATTCCATAGATGTTTAAGGAACTTACTACAAATAAGAGGTTAGGAGTTTCATTCTAAAGATAGTCCTTATAGATTAGGGGTGTGGATTAATTTATTCAAATTTTATCACTATTTTTTTGAGATTAGTTAGTCAAGTGAAATATTTGATTCATAATTTGTATGAATTAGCTATAGTTATTGGTTTGCATATCAACCATTTGATCTAAGACCCTCAACATTAGTTGGTTTGGATCTATTTAATTTTTATTGACTTAATATGCTTAAGTTAAATCTTGAAGAGAGTGATAATATTGAGTTTTACTATATTTTAGATTAACATTTGGGTTAATATTATGATTTGGAGCACTAAATTTTTAATCAACCATAATTTTGGCTAATGCATGATGGATGAATAATTACTAAAGAAAGTTATGAATTGACTTTCCTAAAGTATAGTAGAGAAGATATGCTTGGAAGGACTCCAAATAAAAGAGGAAATCATTACATCATTGATGACTTATTGGTATTTTATTAAGTGTTTAAGATGGTCATGTATAAATACTTGTAGTTTGAGAGCGCATGCTATATATTATTCCATTTCACCCTCAAAATGTGATTATTCATGGGGTATATTTCTATCCCTATATCTGATTTTCACATTAGGGTTAGGGTTATCATGCTTATTTTTATTCATATCCTTATTTAAATCATTGTAATGATGTTATTGAGAGAGAGAAAAATCACATACAAAAGGATTATAACAATTTATGATAGTTTCAATTATGGACATAGAATAAGGATTATTGTTATTTAATAATTAAAAACTTCCAAATTATTTATTATGTTCATCTTGGTTAGTGTTGAGGAATACCATTGGATAAAAGGAATGATAATTTTTAGGGATGATAAAGAAAATTAAATTTTAAAAAATGTATGTTTAACAAATTGGTAAAGTTAATAATATAGGAAAAGGGATATTTGGAAGGAAAAAATGATTGACATAACAATAATGCTAAGGAGAGAAGAAAAGAGAAACATTAAAATTACTAAACATGGTGGTGGGATAAGATTCACATTGGGTTTACTAGAATGTATGTATGGTGAATATGATTAATAATTAAATATATTGTAACATAGGAAAATATATAAGACCATATTAGATCCAACATACATACAATTTATTTTTCCAAAAATAAGGGTGGGGTTTTTATGTAGAGGAATACTCAAACAATCTCACACCTCTCATTGTTCAATATCCACTCTTCAACAATGGTTTATTGACTTGCTATCTCATTCACTGAATTGAAGGTTTATCAAATTATTTGATGGTTCTTTTAACATTAATCATACTCTTGATAGTAATACGACTCTCCTTATCAAACTCACAAACCCCATCAATTCAACTCTCATACCATACACTACTTTTTTCCTCTTGATAGGCTCCTATAATAGCCTATTTTTAGACATTTTTCTCTTGTACAGTTTTTTAGAGATTATTTTTTTTAAAAATTAGATATTTCCTACTACCCTCTATCCTTTTCCACCTCTATATTAAGTTTCAATCCCAAACTCTAATTAGAATGCCTTTTTCTAGTGACCTTTAGGCCTTATTCACCCTTAGCCACACTCAGTACTCTGTAACTATATGTATTTGTATAATATCAAATAAAATTTTCATTATATGTTATTAAACATCTAATACTATCAAATAACAAATATTTGGCATTTTTCACTAGTGGAATCTTCTTATAAACACATTTTTCTTCATTCATTACCCTTTATGTCCACTTTAAAACAACTATAATTATTTTGATAGTTTTGTTACACATCCATACAATGTTTCCAAGAATTTGAACTCCAATTTTAAGCTTCTACTCAATAAAAAACCAAAGTTATTGTTCTCATTGTGCACATAGTCATAGTTTGTAAGGGTTTGAGAGAAATATTTTTAGACTTAACCTACCAATGAGTATTTTTAAAATCTATAAAATATTGGTTAGGTTCTATGATAGCCTTACACACCTTTTAAAATCATTAACAATGCTTTTTATGCCTCTGCTACACCACCTTACAATATTCACATCATTTGGTATTAGAGCCTAGGAGCTCTTAGGAAGGTGGAAAGGACACATGGAAGGAAAAGGACAATGAGAAAAATTATCCAAAAGGAGGTTGAAAGTACTAGATGTATTATTAGTTGAGATAAATAACCTATAGGTAAGGATTCAAGCCATATAGTTAGCTTAGAGGAAATAGATAAATAGAGGTGATATAAGTAAGGGAGAGGATAATATTCCTCATGAAGAAGTAACAAAGTAAGGAGATTAAGTTAGAGTGGAAGAAATATTCATTATATCAATTATTGAAGTGACTTCAAAACCCAAGATGGAGGTGCCCATATATGATGGTAATCTTAATGTGGAGTAATTGGTTGATTAGATCATAGCCATGGATAAGTACTCATAGCCATGGACAAGTACTTTGATTACAAATAGTTGAATGAGATAAAGAAGGTGAATTTTTAAATAACAAGGCTAAAGGGTCATGTATCATTATGGTGGGATGGCATACATGAAGAGAGAAGAAGGGTAAAATATAAGATAAGGTCATGGGATAAAATGGTGGCCAAGATGAAAGGAAAATTCATGCCTAAGGACTATCATACCCACTTTTTTAGGAGGACTAAAAATATGAGGCATAAATATATGATGGTTAAAGAGTATATATAGGAATTATACAAGTTAACCATTTAATTAAGATACATAGAGGCTGATGCAAAAATGGTTGCTTACTACATGAATGGATTGAAGTTTGTCATTCAAGATGAGATAAGTATTTTATCACCAATAATAGTTGAGGAGGCCTATAAATATGTGTTGAGGGTATAGGATAATTTTTATAGAAGGAAAATTCAACTAAACAAAGGTAGAGTTGGTAAAAGCTACAGAGGTAGAAGCCAACAAGAAGGAAGAGGACAACCAAGTAATATAAGTCAATGATAAAGTCTAAATAAAGAGATTAGTAGTAGATATAAGAGTTAAAATCAATCCATTATAGGTGTATACAGGTATAGATGTGGAATATAATATGGTATATTAAGAGGCAATAATTGGTTTGCAGGTAAGTGCTTCAAGTATAATAAATTTGTAGGGCATAGGTCATGAGTGTCAAGAAGATGTTTAAAGTAGAATCTCATTGAGTGAGAGTATAAACCATGTGGTTCATCAAGAATATGAGAGTGTATATTCATTTAAAAACTATATATAATAACTTTAAATAGGGGAGGAATTGCTGATGAGGAGAGTTCTTTTTAAGACCAACCATCAGGAGAGAGAACCACCACAAATAAAAACATTATTCAAGACCATGTGCAAGATAAAAGGTAAGTGATGAAAAGTCATATTTGATAATGGTAGTATGGGTAATATAGTGTCTTATTTTATGGTGTATAAATTAGGTTTGGAAATAAATAAACATCCAAGTCCATATAAGGTCTCTTGGATTCAAAATAATCACCAAGTCCTAATGAATGACCAATGTTATGTATACTTCCAGATGGGTGGATATAAGGATATAATATTATGTGATGTCATTCCCATTTATGTGTTCCACATCATTCTTGGCAGACCATGGTAGTATGATAAGATGTCTTTTCATGATGGGAGAGAAAACACCGACACCATTGAGAAGGATGGCTGAAATCACATACTAAACCCATTGAAAGAAAATCAAGCATGGAAGGAGACACCAATTACAAGTAGTGTCATGATTTTTGGAGAGAATAAATACTTTCCTAAACAATTTAATTGTATAAATGAGGATAATAATATGATATCTGAAAATAAGAGCCAAGGTGGAGATAATGTAGTTCAAGTTTCCCAAGCACTGGAAGAAGAGGAGGTAGCAGTTAAAAGTAATTATGAGGATTTGGTTGTAACTAACATAGGGATATTAAAGTTATACTAGTAGGAATATTTTTTCTCATAATAAAATTTATAAAGGTTGTTTGTAAACTTATCCCATCCTTTATCCTTAATATAAATCAAGGAGAATATAGAAGACTTTATTGAGAAGGCTAGTAAGTTGAGAGAGTTGGATATGGAAACAGAAGTTAATGATCAAGTAAGAGTTAACAATATCAATATAAATAGGATAAAAACTAAGTTTAAAAGTTTGAGAGTCTTATAGGAGAGAATATGGAACCATCAACATCAATCCCATAGGTATTAGAACCAAGCTTATCAATGACAAGCATGCTAGAGCAAGAGTCTGGTTTCAAAGAAGACAATTAAGAGGTTATTTTGATTGACTTATGTGTTCCATGTGTAGTTTTGTTGTATTATAATACCAAGAAGCTAAATATGGTCAGGTTGGAGATCAATATGAGAGAAGATAACCTCAAAGGAGAAAATAAGTTTTCATTCATCTAAGCACAAGGAGGTTTATGTGTCATTCATAAACCTTGGGATCTAGAAGGATGTAGCATTGTATATATGGAGTGAAATAGAGAGATAATTTTTGAGGAGAAGAAAAACCCAAGATAATTTGAACTTTTATGGAAAGTTCTTTTTGAACCTCAATAGTATGATGCAGGAGCATCACCACTTTACTTGTGTTGTCTAGGATATTTTGATTTGATCAAGTGTTTTATGATAAATAATTATGTTTATAATGTTTTAAGGGGTTTTATAGTCTTTTTATACACCTTTAAATATTTTCCAAGTGTTTAGGAGTGTTAGAGTAGGTTAGGATGTCAAATTGGCACTTTCTTGCCAATTTTCATAATTCAAATTTTTGAATTTATCAAGCATGATCTATGAGTTTTGTGAAAATTTAATGGTTAATGGATGTGTCAATGATAATTGAACATTAATAAAGACACCATGGTTCTATACCATGGGCCATAGGTCACAAATGTATGGAAAATCATTCTTGATACTTATGTCAAGGTGCAAACTTTCTTACAAATGACCATTAAAAGGTCAAGAGTTAGAGTAGTTATTATTGAAACAAAAATAATAAGTTTTTGGGATTATATTCAGTTTTCATGATTTATTCATGTATTGGAGGGATCAATACCTAATAAAATATGAATGGAGACTCTCAAGTTTGAAGAAAATTATTTGCTCCTCTATTTTTCTTGTATATACAAATGGAGGAAGACTGTGCTAAGAATGCCCAAAGAAGGAATATCTAAAAATGTTGTTTTTATAATGATTAATAAATATTGGTGAGTCTGTTTAATATTAATTTACTCTTTTTGTGTAATTTATTTGCTTACTTTCACACCATTTTGCCTAGAAATCATTATAACCTTATTGGGATAGTGCATACAAGATAGTCAAGGATAGAGTATGGAAAATCTGTGTAATAGAGGCATATAAATGAGGGGTTTTATCATGAACTATTTATCTTTTATATATTTTTGAAACTATTTTTTTAATTCTAAATTCTCAAGATAGAGATCTCAGACCCTGTAGACCATGACTGTGTATATAGTGGAACCAAAAATGTGATTAGAATGTTTAACAAAGGAGTTATGGCATGTATCCATTGATTTTAATAAGTGTGTGGAATTGTTAAAAATATTAATTAATGTTTATATTATTTTGAAATAGACA